>JAXBDA010002861.1:0-38960 GCA_036023075.1 Gaultheria prostrata | reverse complement strand
AAAACCATCTCGCGCAAGACAATATTCACGCTCGGATTCCTTCGGTCTCTGTGGATTCGATCCGGTCTTACCGGTAAATTGCTCACTCCGACACTAGCCCTACGCTTTGGGCACGCTTATAAATAACGAAGTTGGAGCAAAAGCATAGAATTTAGGCTTCGTGGTGAGGACACACAAACACTGAGTAAGATCTCTTGTATTCACACAATGATTATAGTACATGATTCCTTCCCGTGGTTTTTTTTCCAGTTTTGGGTTTTTCCACGTAAATCTTTGTGTCGTGTGTGATTGATAATTTTTCTAGTTTGTGCGATTGATTGTTTTTCCATTATTCAAATTAATTTAATTCTGTGACTCGATTAAGAAATTTCAAAAAGATATCATAAATCTCTTTAACAGTGTGGTAATATACTACCTAAATACAATATGGTTTTTATCCGAGTGGCCTGCTGGTAGTTGTCATTGTACTATTCGAGTTCGAGGCTCTCTCAATGCTTATTCTCCTATTATATTAATTTATCTTTTGATTTTTATGATTAATAAAAAAAAATTGACATTAAAAAATAATAAAATATGTTTCTCTTTAGAACTACTAACATTTTTAATTTGTTCGTGATTCTATTTTGTTACATGCTCCTCTTTTCTGGAAGACAGAGAAATGACAGTGCAAGTAGGTGAAGGAAGTTAATTTGTTGTCCTCTAAAAATTTGGAAACCGGACACAACCTTAGAGCATCAGCAGCAGATTGGGTATAATTTGAGGAAAAAAACCTAGTGAACAGTACATATTTTTCACTTTATCTATGTACATCTCTTTCAATACTGCAACAATTCTCTCCATTACTTTCTCTATTCCTATAAAATATTGTAAAAAGTAGGAAAGAGAAAACAAAAAGTATGTAAAAAGTAGGAGAGAGAAGAGAGAGAGAGAGAGAGAGAGAGAGAGAGTAAAAAGTAATTAAAAAAATGAGTTGCTGGTAAATAGTGCTTCGGTATGTTTGCCGAAGTACGGTAGCACATTTGAAGAAAATGTAAAGTGCCTAAAGGGATAGAGAGACTGGTACAGCTCTGATTCTCTCATTTTGGTAGTCAAAATGGATAAGATTCCCTTATAACGAGATTGTTGTTCATGCTCTTAGAAGTTCAAAAATTACAATTTCACTTTCAAAATATTTCATCATTAGAAAAATCAATGAAGTGACAAGTATGCTGACAAGACTGCAAAATCACTTTCGACTATCGGTAGAACATCTAACTATTTTGTCAAAACTAGGATTGCAACAAATGTTGAGGTCAGCACAATCTTTTTTTTATCTCTTCCATAGAAGAGCTAGCTATCGCAACGCGCTTGGAATTACAGCTCCTTAGGATAGTGAGAAACCATGTGAAGAGAAAGAATCTCACTTATGAGAAAGAAAAGGAGCCAATCAAAATATTTTATTTATATACTTCTCTTCATTTTCTCACCAAAATGACTAATCCAAATGAGTAATTTCGATAGAAATCACTACTCTTTAATTTCTTTCTTGCTTTCTTTCTTTTTCATGAAATCACCCCCATCCAAAGGGGCTGTTAAATATCAAAAAAAGAGCTCATCCATTAATAGCTTGTAAAGAGAAACTCAAATAGCTTGTAAAGGGACACTACATGTTCTTCTAGTATTTTGGATGCGCGATTTGTATCGATGGTTGATGTTAGTATAACCTTTCCCAATTTATCTCGTTAAAATATATGAGTAACGAGAACGGAGCTTATCAAAAATGACAAACCGTTACGAAATGTCCCGTGCGTTCGAAATTTAAATGTGAGACTCAGTTCACGCCAATGCGGGATCGATGGTTGGTTTGAGTCAAGATAAACCATTCACTTCAAAAATAGAGCATCTAGCAAAATAGAAAAGTTAAATGGTCACAATTTACAAAATCCCGGCCGTATATTTGAAAGTAATAAGGCAGACAAAAAACTTTTTTACCTCTTGTCCTAAAGCAAATTGCAACTCGTGTAGTATTATTTTTTATAGCAAGACCAACAACGTGGGCCTACCCTGCATCACCATCTTTGTGAAGGGAGATTTTTTTTTACTTTGTTTTTTTATCACTTTTGTAAAGGTGATGTGGATATAGATTAATGTCGGAATAATATTCCAAGACGCTTTTCCTCGTTGAAAACAATAGGTGCAATAGCATACCCGTCATGAAGGCGTGGAGTCTGTGGAGTGTACTATGCCATGTAGTGTAGTCCACCTCTTCACCTTCTCGACTCCGAGAAGATCTGCTCAAAACACTTTTAGACAATTCGGATGTGATCTCGAAGTGTTCTCCAGAAAGGTTATCTCTAGCTCCTGAATCCAGGCTTACTGGACCCAGAAACCCTACAGTATGGTGGTGCACTACAATTTACGGAATGGATCAATTAAAAGTACTTTTGGACGGCTCGAATCTTGCATTACACTATAGAGTTTTCGGATTTCTGTAATGATATGGACAAATGAAGGGGGAAAAAAGGAAGAAACTGTGGTTCTCATCCGATGGGCTTTACTCTAATGAGATTTTCATGCCTTAATTTGAGCTTTTCATTTTTAGGTCATTTGTTCAAACAATATAATTTCCTGTAAAAATATAGTGGTAAGTATGATTCAAAAAATACATCTGGTAAAACATTTCTATATCGATCACGTCGTTTTCAATGTGGTGATTTTAATGCAATTAAAAAGTGGGTGGGTAATGAGATCTATGCCGTCGGAATCTGTCAAAGGTCAAAGGACCACTCGATTCATCAAGGGACATAGATCTAGGCCTATTTGTTTGGTAAATCACCAAAGGCTGGGGGGGACCACTATGGACGAGAGCCCCCGGGCTCAATTCTTTTGCATAGTCCCGGGGCCGGCCACAGCAAGGCATAGCGGTGCTCTCGCATGGCACTATTCCCGGACCTAGTAGCGGACAGTGCCTAAATTCAAACTAGACAAGGCTCTTCTTTGTTTGAGCTGCTCCCATGCTCCCACGCACGTAGACCGAAAGATTTCACTTGTCCAATCCAAGACAAGTACGTAGATATCTTCGTGGGACCATGGAGCATTTAGCAAACTCAATAAAATGAGCATTTCAGATCACGACGATGAGATTCCTAATGAATCCCACCAAAGTACCCTTCAAATTCATTCTATCATCATTAGCCCACTACATCATAAACTCTTGTTCAATCTTTGAACCTGTTGGGACAAGAAGTATACTAGTAATTTCTCATTTGTTGCGAGCAAGAAGGTATGAGATTCTTTCACAAATTTCTTCCAAGTTACAACGTGAAGTTGCTTTCGCATTTGCTGTACAATTATTTAGGTCGCCAAATGGTTGTGAATGGAATCCAGTAGAAGTCCTTTTCAACTTGGTAATGGCTGCAAATATTTGGTGATCATTCTACCTTTTTAGACCATTGAAGTTTTGGCCTGGGTCCGTGGTGCTCCACTTAGACCTTGGGCTATAGCACGAGATAAGCCTCCCCTTCTATTAATGTGGTCCAAAGGGCTAGCTGAAGCACCAATCACAGAATTATGACCTAAAACAGCCACCGCCAAATTAGGGCTGCAAATGAGCCGAGCAGCTCGCGGCTCAGCTTGGCTCAGTTTGTTTACTAAACGAGCCAAGCCGAGCTCGAGCTCAAGTTTGAGTTTTGGGCTTGTTTACTAAACGAGCCGAGCTCAGCTCGCCAAAGCTCGGCTCGTCTACCGAGCCAAGCTCAAGCTCGAGTTTTGAGCTCGTTAAGCAAACGAGCCTAGCTCGAACACCACAATGCTCGGCTCGGCTCGTTTGCAGCCCTACCGCCAATGGAGTTAAGCATCAAGTAATTATTCAGTGGTCTCGAGGTAATGTCACGTGGTGTCCCAATACCTTCTTTTATCAGAAATTTATTCAGTATTTATATACTAAGCCCTAAAGTTGCATAAATGTGTAGTGAAAAAGGGTATCGGGGCATCACGTGGTCGTGCCCAGGACCGCTCAATAATTTTTCGTTGAGCATAAGCCTCGCACCAATTTTGAATAAAAAGGAACCCTATTGGTTGGAGGTCCATCACAATCATTCAACAAAGTTTCTCCTCCCTCGTATTGGAAAATCAACGTGTCCTCGATTCAAACCTCGTCCTAAATCAAATTGGACAGAAAAGTTTGAAATCAATCCGTTATCAATTTTTTTTTTTTTTGAAGTAGTGGTTGACGCCTTGATGGAGACATAATCTATTATAAATTTTTCTCCAAAAACACCCTACTATAAATCAAATACTCCATCGGTCCTATTTTCATAGTCTCTTAGTATTTCATTTTTGGGATGTCCCAAAAAGGACTAATGCTCAATTTTCATCAATCGAATTTTAATCATAGAGCATATTTAGAAAGCGAAATAAATTTTGAAGCAATCATTATGCTTTAAAAAGTTGAAATTTCCAAAAGGACTGTGAAAATAAGTTGGCGGAGTAAGAGATAATGTGGTCCAAAATTAGAGAGGCTAACACATGCCAATCTTCACCCATCAACACATGCCTCAATTTAGACACATTTGTGTTCTTCTTCACTTTCCTTTATGTTGTTTTTGTTTTGTAGTTCGCAACTCGCAAAAAAAAAAACCCACTTTAGAGCCTGTTATAATGGCGGGGGAGATGGGCTTCATGGGCTCACTAAGCCCGCTCGACTCATCTCATGATGTATATGGCCTTGAATTATGGTTTAGACCCATAGAGATGGGCTGATTAAATCTCACAAGGCCCATTAAACGACACGCGCATTTGATTTGCAAGACGTGCTTAAAGCCCTCCTCTGCCAGCCGGCCCACCCTGTGACGTCCGAAAAACAAAAAAAAAAGGGTGGTGGGAAATGGGAATCAATACTACTGTAGCAATATCTTTCTAACCAAAAGAGCATAAAAATATACAAACCACAAAGTCAAAAGAGGGTTTTTGCTTTCTTTTCGGGTCATTCAACTACTGGTAAAGGAGAATTTAGGATTCCTACCAGACTGCCTTCAACAAGTTTTGCTCTCTATTCTAAAGGGAACAACAAAACTAGATTCATTACAACATTGTGAACCGATATTCCTGAATGAAGAATCGCTAATCACCACTCCCGATTCGTTGCTTGGACTAGGTAAGAATGAACTGGCAGTGTCGAAAACCTGCCAAGGACGCACAAATCTGTTAGAAACAAATTTTCGATATCCGTTTCTCTGTTTGGTTGCTTTGAAAAAAAGAAGCAAAAGAAAATCTTAGATCATGTAACAAGAACCTCATCAGTTCCAATGTAACACTTTGATTTTGAATTGGGTCTTCTATGGTACAACTTAGACCTAAAGCATCCGAAATTGGCACAAATACAAAGAAACTCATAAAATCAAGTGGGTGATGATTTTAGCAAATGAGAAAACCAGGTGCTAAAATCAACCCATTTTAGCAAAGGAAAATGGGTTGATTTTAGCGTCTGGTTTCCTCATTTGCTAAAATTACCCACCTGATTTTATGAGTTTCTCATTTTCTTAGCCTAATGTGAACCACCAAAACACTTCAATTTCCTGGGGATTTTCGACTGGAATGATTTAGTTGAAAGTATCAAATCTACAAGGAATGTGAGGGAAAAAAGCATCACCAGAGCCAAAACTGAGACTGGCCTAATTAGCCAGAATCTTTTCAAGTCATTAACAGGTCAAAGAGTCAAGCAGATATCCTAGGAAATTGAAGTGACAGCATAAGGTAAGAGGCTCAGGCTCTCTTTTTTTCTTTTTCTTTATGCTGGTGGTAGGAGCTTTATATTCAAAAATCACAAGGTACAACATCAATCATGTAAAGGCACTAACAACTAAATTTAAATCAATACAAAATAGCCCGACAGAAAGAAATAGACTAACAACGTAAGATTCGTATACAACTATACAAGAAACTAATAATCAATTCTCGCCTTTGACAATATTTGACCCTTGACCTATTGGTAGACAATGTACAAGGGTGACCTGACCAGGTTGAACCCTTGGCAACTCCTTGCCCGCTCCCAACCTACATTCCTTTTGTTGTCAAAGGTAGGAGATAATTATAGTCCAACGAGAATTACATCAACCTTGACAATCTAACATGTAGAATAGTATTTAACAACAAACGGAACAATCTAACATGTAAAAAATTTAACAACAAATGGAAACAAGCCCAACAACCACAATTCAATGCAAGTTAGAATCCAATAAGGGAAGAAATAACCCACTCAAGAACGCTCGTAATATGGGATATCAATGTCCTCTTTTAGTAGTATTGACCCCTGATCTCCCGGTTAATCGTTTGTCTAAACGAACTTTTTTTTCATTTGTTAGAAGATAGGATGGATGTTTAGTTAAGTTATATATGTATCAATGCTTTCCTCGAACCCATAACCTCCCGAACCCTTTCGCGACCAACTTAGCTAGAAGTCCTGGTCTAAAGGAACTTAAACCATATTCCAGTACAAATTAGCACAAATAACCAAAATGATTCCAAAAGTGAACTTATATCCTACTCCAATATGATTGAGTGATAAAAGTACCAAAAAATGAAGAGGAAAAAATGACTTACTCGGGTCAGCATTGATGAGCATAGCAGTCCCACCAAAACTACAAGTCCCACCATTCCTCTTGTTCTTCTGCCAATAACTATTAAAAGCATAAGAAGCATGGGCCACAACAGTATCAGGAGCATAACAATTCCCCTGCGGCTTAATCGCCTCACAATCACCCCCACCATCACCACAAGCATAATCCATCGCCTCCTGCAACGTCTCCGCTGGCACATTAGGCTTAGCCACACACCAAGCCGCATTCTCCACCCCCAACCCCGGTGCCGGTGGAGCTCCGGTACCAAACGAGCTACACGGTGGTGGCAAACTGAACCCATATGGAGGATGAGACGGGGCGATAACCGGAGGCAGTTTTGGGGATAAGGGGAGTGAAAATGTCGGAGGAGATGACGTGCCGATTAACGGAGGGAGAGGGCTTTTGGGTACAAATGCTGGAACTGGAGGGAGAGGGCTTTTGGGTACAAATGCTGGAACAGAGTAGCCAAGACTGGGGGAATGGGCCGGGCCTAATGGGGTTGGCTTAGCTGGGAAAGGCTCAACAAAGTCAGAATCCATGAATGAGAGTTTTCTGCTCAAGGGTTTTGTTTCTTTTGGAGTTTCAATCAGGACATTGATCTTGTTTAAGTTAAAAACCCCAATATTTTTCATGGATTCTGTGTGAGACGAAACTAAGGTCAGTGTGTCTTCCGGTAAGAGGGAAAAATCTGGAGGTGGGTTTATCAAATACGTGGAGTTTGTTTTCTGCAAAAAGTTGAGGAGGGGTTTGATGAAAACGTGAGAGAAATCGTCATTGTAAGTAGCAGAGGAAGGGTTTAAGCAGTCGGAGGAGAGAGAAGCAGAGACTTTGATTTCTCTCTCCAAACCCCACCTAGTGAGGGAGTGGAAAATGTTTTTAACAGCAGGAAGGACCAAACCCATTTGGTTTTTGTTGCAGAAAACAGTGTTTCCGACAACAATGGTGATGATTTTTGTGGCTGGGTAGTGGGATAAGACATGGGTTTTGACCCAATTTTCAGCTGAAATCACACTGTTTGAAACCTCGTTTAAGTGATCAGTACCAACAGAGACAGCGATGGGGGTTCCTGTGTGAGATAGTGATTGAAGGACCGTTGGAGATGGGTTGTTGTGGAGAGTTAGGTGTTCAACAGATTCTTGACTGCCACCTGTAGAAAAAGAAAAAAAAACAGAAAATGAAAAAGAAAAACAGAGAAAACCCAAGAAATGAAATCTGAATGTGCAGGGGAAAAACAGAAGAGAATGCAGGAACTGTTTTGGGCTCTTTGTTTGTCTTACCAGTGAGATTGAGGAAACTGAGGAAGAAAAGGAGAGAGAGGGACACCATCTTCAACATTTTTCAGAAGGAGAGAGAGTTGAATGTAGAAAGATCTGTAAAACCTTTATCTTCTCTTTAATGGAGTAGTACACATTTGTATCTGTGGGAGTTAAATGAAGTGTGAAGGCAAGTATTGGAGTGCAAAGCAAGTTTTGGAGCGCAAGTTATTGCCTGAAATTACGTTTTGTTGCAGTGTCTGAGAAATTCTCAGCTACTGATTGTTGGACCTTTTGTTTTATAGTCACATGGCCTCGCAGTAAAATGTCAGGAGCAAAACGTTGAGGAGTTGTTATGGGAAATATTTCATCGGTAAACGTGGCGATGCACGAATACTGTTAGCACACAAATCAATCACACACATAATATATGAAATACGAAAATAGTAAAGAAAGAAGATAGCAAGATTTTATGTAGTTCCCTAAAATACGTCCACGGGAGCGAGAGTGAGTCTGTTATTCAATTGAAAGTCTGCTAAGGCTTTTACAATAGGCAGTTTTTATAATGTCTACTCTTATTCCAACTAATTACACCGTACCATACCGCGGGGGCTTCGCCCCCCGCACCCCCGAAACCTTCGAGCCTACGGCCTAGCCCAAACAGTTGAATCCACGATGGGTCAGATGCTCAGCTCTGTTCCACTCCGCTTCGCATCTGGTCTTCATTAGAAATTTCTGGTACCACTCTATATGAGCCACAGGTTCCAACAATCTCCATCTTGGCGAATAACCTCGCCCACTCAGAAGACAAACCATCTTGATCCAACCGGTTTGGGGAGGACGCTTCCTTTCTAGCACCTGGAGACGTTAACCAAGTCCAAGCAATGCTCGAACTTGCGTTTCAATGGGTTTTGCAAAGTGCTATCACTCCTAGGAATGGGAATGGTGCTGTTCCTTCGAAGATAGCATGTATGTTGGGCCGATCACGGCCGATCATGATTGGTCATGGACGACTGAGATCTGTTCGACAACAGACGATTTAGATTTGTTTGGACAAGATATGCTAAGCCGTCCATAATTGATCACGGACGATCGTGATCGGCCCGCATGCATACTATTAACACCGGCCGCATTTCGTGCGGACTCTATTAACATGTTCTGAATTGTTCCAAATTGTTCCGGTTAGAGAATTTCTTGAATAGATTATTCAAGCAAAACATTGTAAAATGACGGAATGTGACTCTCTTGAGACAATATTTTTATACGAAAAATACTAGATGTTCTCTTATGGTCATGTGATTATGAATTGCCAATCAATTTTCTCTCTACTAGAAATTTACCGTCTTATGAATTTGATAAACTTGATATAATTCACCACAAACGCACCACCACTAGTACATTAATCAGCACTAAGGCAATAGTGAGGTTCAGTTTCAACTACTGTCTAAATAATATTTTCGGTAATTTTATCAGTTATTTACGGTGTGAAGATAAATTATTTTTTTCACATGCATTCCAAAAATACTATTTAGCGGAAACTACACTTTTCTTTTACTATTAGTGGGAAAATACTAAAATCAGATAAATGGGTTGTTTTTAAGGTTTAAAATATATATTGAAATGTGTAAAAAGTTTATTAAAATATATTAAATTGTATAAAAAGTACGCTGAAATGTGAATTTATTTGTCTTTCTTCTTTACTTTTTGTTTTTGTAATGGGCTGTCAATAGAAGAACAAAACCAACAATGCTATGAATACACCACACATGCACACCAAGCTCATGTGGCGGACGAGTAGAAACCCAATCTTTCAAACAATTACTAGAAAATAACAAAAATGAAACCATTCATTTCGAACAACAAAGAGCAATTAATCAAATCCGACAGCTGATGTGGCGGATGAGAATAAACTCATTTTTTGGGTGAGCCCCATATCTGATTTCTCCTCATCCGCCACATGAGTTTAGTGTGCATGTGTGGTGTATCCATAACATTTTTCATAGAAGAACAGTTTTTAGTGAAAACAGAAAGGGTAAAGAGGTCAAAATTCCAAAAGCGAGAATTTGTAAGGCACATAGGGAGGCGTGGAGGAACAAAACATTGGATTTGGGAAGCGTGAACCGTGAAGCCCGATGACCCACAGGGAGTTACCTTAACGAATGAGGCAAAATTACACGTAACACCCCCAAAGTTTTTCATGTTCCATAATCCTCAGCTACTATGCTTAACGTGTGCCCATTCCCGATTGACGCCCATTGTGTAATGGAAAATGCCATTTAGGCTCCCGATTGACATCCATTATTATGGATGGAAAATTTCACTTCTGCATTGTGTCATTCTACATGGTTTCTTGTGAGAACACACGGCATTTCTAGGTTTCCCAAATCATAAATCAACCAGAATGCAAAATCCAATCTAACAAAATAAAATGGATTTGAGTTATATTTGAATGCTTAGTGCACTTGGATTCCAGGGAGGATAGACTGTAAATATGTTGAACTAGAGAGACCAAAATTGCAACTTTGCCTTTGATGATATTTGTACAAAATTAAATCAATCGTATAAAAAATAGCCCCTGCACAATTATAGGAAACAAAAATTAAATTCTAATTCAAAAAAAATTACCATAACATGGATAAATTACGAAGATTCAATTAGTCATTTTACTTACAAGCTTTAAGCTTCTGTCATGTGGAGCTAGCTTGAATTCAACCTGGGGCCTTTTCCTTTCATCAAATGGACAATCTTGAGGGACTAAATTCGAGAGAAAATACTGTAAGGGCCAAATTCCTAATAAGGAAACCGTTATGGGCCAAATGTAAATTACCCGACGAAGGACGGAGGGAAGACTGAAGAGAGACAGATGCAGAGCGGTCGTCGTTTCGTACAGTGGACTGGGAGTCCAGCTGGTTTTCTCTTCCGCAGTGTAAAAAAAAACACCAGGCGGGCCCAATAAAAAGACCTCGTACGTAGTGGGGCCCACTGAGAAAATTTTCGTCCGCAAAAATATAGGACCCACAAAAAATCTTCTAGCGTGGGGACCACTCATGATTTTTAGTGTGAATTTTTTTTACTCCACTATGCTGGGGTCTTGGACCACCTTGTGGACCCACTAAAAACAGGTTTATACTCTGTGCTATTTGCTCATCAATGATTCACCCATTCAATGCATATGATTCATCCCTGAAAAAATCCTCCCACCAGTAGCAAATTCAAGACCGGGAAGTGTTAGGAACATGAAAAGAAAATATGAAAAGGAATATCAAAACACATCAATGGTGAGTTTCCCATTCACCTAATTTCCATTTGCTAAATGTACCACGGTGATTTTAGCACGTACTTTTAACAATTTGTAATGGGAAACAAAAGTGATTTTAACAACCAAACTGAACTCAATTTTTATGAAAAAAACTTATTTTAGCAAATGAAAAACAATGTCTAATTTCAGTCAATTCCAACCTCCTTCATCAAAGTAATGACAAGTATTTTGGTAAAATAAATAAATGTCATCTTAACAAACTTACAATACATGTTCTCATTGGACTGGACCTATGTTGACTCCGCCACTAGCAGTGGTCCTAAAACCCAACTCTACGAGAGAGACCACTATTGAGAAAAAGGGTTACCGCCTCGGGGGTTGGTAGTTTAAGAGTTGGAAGTACTTATTAACTACTAAGGGACACATTCAAGTTTATACTCATTCTTATATCTGAGTAGGAGTTCTCTCATATGGCAATTGTTCATGTGTTTCTTCATGTGACACAAGATGAGACTTATTATGACATCATTTGACAATCTGAGCCGCTCATGTTATAAGTCCAGATGTGTCTGAAAAATTAGGATAATCAAGTATTGTTAAAAGTTTTGGTCAAATGACATTTGTCTCGAGGAAAATGATTGGTCAGAGTTGATTGCACATTACTCTTGCGAGAAATTACATGGATGATAGACACATCAAAATTTTGAAAATAAACAGCTTGGATTGTCAAATAGAACCATGGTGGATCCCATTTACATCACAAGATGAAACACGAGAGGATCTTTAACTTCTTACACCCTCACTCACAAGTGATATTGGGACCCTTCATAATGTTACGAGTCTCACGTTCACTTGTGAAAGAGTATGTATAAAAAATTAAAAATGAATGTATGGCAACTGACATAAGTATGGTTTAACCTTCTCTGTGGTCTCATGGGCCCCTCGCAGGTTGACATTTAATTGCCACTGACCATCATGATATGGCTTTCAAACCCATGATCATATACAAGCCATGCTTTTTGATCAATTTTATGGGCTTAGTCCATGAAAGCAAGGCCCAATTCTGGTGTAACGGCTTTGGGAACTAGTAATAATGGAAATTAAACATCATTGACTATATTGCTGCAGGTCCCCAACTGTATGTAGACTGTAGTAGCCAGTAGGTACTAGTACCTATATTGATTTTTGTTACACTTGCGGTCCAAAGCACGAAATCTCCATTATATAAAAGGACGCTTGTACACAGTTATTGAATAGGATTAACATAGTCAAACAAAGAGGAAATCAGTAGCTAGGACAATTGTAATACTAGTTGACGCCTGACAGTATCCATAACCATTAATATTATATATCGCGGTAAGCAACTTACATAATTGGATGGAAAAGTAACGATTGTATGTCCATATAATCAGACTTGTAATTTTTATCGATAGTCCACCATGCAAAATACAGTTCAAACATTTGTTCACAATGCCCTGCACAATGGATGCGAAAATGGAATAAGATCAAGGAGAAGATGAAAACAAGGAATCTAGGTTGTATTGCAGATTGGGAAAAGCACCGGTTTCATTAAATTTTGGAGAGAATAAGAATTGTCTGGTAAGGTTGGATGGTCTTTAAGCAAGGTATATAGTAGATGCTTAACTTGCATGGATATATTAATTGTAAATTGTAGATAGCTTCTTTATTTTTTTTTATTGCTTCGGAAACTTGATAGCTTCTTTATTATTCTACCGTTTAATATTAGGGGTGCTTACAGTCTGGATTGGTCCAGATTGGCATGAATCCAATCATAATCCGCGAGTCACGGTTTTTTGAAAATAGAATCTGTGTCCAATCCAAAAGTCTCACGGTTCGGTTCCAATCCGATCCGTGAGTCACGGATCGGTTCCGGATTTGTTCACGGATTTTCAGCTTATTCTAATAAAGAATCAACTCATTTAAAAATCAAAACTCAACATTGAAACAAACATTCACTAATACAGTTAGTAGATGAGAATATAAAGCATCAAGAAGAACATAAAAAGAATAATCACCGGAAAGAAATAATGAAAGTTTATTAAACATTCCAACAAATTAATTGAACAAATCTAAACTTGAACATTATGGAATTAAAATAGATAGCCAAAAAACAATACCCAAGATTCATTTTGGATTTCAAAAAAAGTAGGCTATAACCTTCCATATCAAAATATCAAATTGTCAATATTATAACAGTGGTAAAATTATTTATCTATACATTTATATTTATTTAAAAAAATTATATATAATAAAAATCTCACGGTTCGGATCGGTTAATCCACGATTTCAAAATCAAAATCCATGCCCAGACCGCAAGTCACAGTTTTTTATTTTTTGAATCTGTGTCTGGACCATTAATCCACGGTTAAAATCCAAAACGCACAGATCGATTCGGTCAGGACCGGATTCACGGTTCACCGGTTTTTTTGAGCAGCCCTATTTAATATCCCCAACTTTTAGGCATGACAAGGCATCCACTTTTAAATGAAAGTCCAAGGACCCCAAAAAAATTTGTCCGCGGAGTCCAAGGACCCCAAAAAAATAGATTTTTGTCAAGAAAAAATTAATTTTTTATGCACAAATTAATAGATCAATGTTTGTTCTATTATTTTTTGGAAAAAAAATAATTTTTTTTTGGCGAAGAACTTTTTTTTTTAGTCATTGGACTCCGTGCCAGACAAACTTTATGTGACAGAGGGAGTAATTAACTACCGGAGATTATTGTACCATCTGATTGAAGAATAAAAATAAAGAGAAGGAAATTTTTTTCTTTTGGGTGCCACCGTGCCGGACAGGGAGCACGTGTCTATGCCAGAGCACCCATTCCAACCGTTCAAAGTATTTTTGGACGGCCTTTCTCTTTTAAATTCGGACCATCCAAAAGTGTTTTAGATAACCAAGATAAGTGCTCGGGTACAGACAAGTGGTGCCGCCCGGCACCCAAAAATTGCTCAAAAATAAGGCACTTGAGCTGAGCATGGTACGTAATTGAGTTTTCAAGAGGATCATAATTTATAAAATCACAAGGGAAAAACGTATAGTATTGACCATGAAATTTATCGTGGTCTATATTGATTATGGATTTTATTTGGTATAGTATCGATCCATTAAATAGATCCTTGACAAAACTATAGTCAACGGAGAGGTTCTATATAGTATTTTTTTTGAATAAAAAAAAAGGGCTGAAAAGACCCATGTAGAGGTGAAAAAAAAAATACTTTTAAATCTTTTAATGACGTGTTCAATATTACTCCTTCCGTCCCAAAATTTTAATTCACTTTCACTTTTTGAATTCTCTTTTCAATTGTCTATATCTTTCAATTAATAATATTTTTTTAAAATTTCAAAAAATTTGTTTAATAAAACTAATTGAGATCTATCAAATAAGATCCATATTACATATATGAAGTCTTATATATTACAAAACATTAATATATATTTGTCATCATATTGAAATAGTAACATGGACTAAAATTTTGGGACAGAAGGAGTAGTAAGTTTATTTTTATGAGAAATATAATAAGCTTATACTAAAAATCAATGAATTTTTTATCCTAAAGATCACTTGCTTAATCTACCAGCAATCCATTTTTCATAAGTTTGTTTCCTCTGTTTGAAGGGATAGTGATATCTTGCATAAGACACGACCTGATATCTTGAATCGTTATCTTTTATCTTCAACTAGCACTAAAGTCTCTTCAGAGATGTTGATTCCAATTATGAATCTAATAAGTGTCGTTGTTTGCGTCAGGTCATGTCTGAGTTGGGGTGAAACACATCGATTGCCTTATGCATTTCTTGTTCTTTATTTAGATGATTAGTTTAGCTTTGTCCAAAATCTTTGTAATGAATTTCATTTTGTAAATGCCGTTGGGCTATCATTAATATAATATTCTTATTTCCGTGTTAAAAAAAATGTATAGAAAGTTTGAAACCCAACTTGCAAAGAAATTAAGACATTGATTTGTTTTCTCCCCATCAGATTACAAATTATATTTACCGTACATTTTGTTAACTTTAGGATCGGCTGGACGTAAGGACGGACTGATATTTGAGAGATCAATCCTATTTTCCACTAACGAGGTCCAATTAAAAGCCGAAAGATAAAACCTCATACAAAATGTTGCTATCCAAGCCAGTACTCATATAGTGATCCTAATAGCGACGCTACTACAATTTCAAGTAGATGTCTGACATTTAATACTACTCCATCTTACATTGTACTGTAGTTCGTACAGTCCAATGTGGTTAAAAAAAAAATACGTAGAAACAAGTAGCGGAATCCTAATTTTTCTTATATTTTTAATATCTATTGAAGGTACCTAATGAAAATAATTTATCAATTAACAAAGAGGATTATTTATAATAGATTTGTAAGATAATGGAGTTATTAATTAACTGTGTAACTTATGAATTAGCTACAAGAGTACTTGAAATAAATATACTCCACTGTTTGACAAGACTTCTTAATTTGCACAATTATACATGCAACATAAATATGTTGAACAGTAGCTTTTGTTAATCAAATTTTTTTTTTAAATCGAAGAGGTTATGTATTAATTGTTGAAATTACTTATAAAATTACTTTGACAATGACCCAAATCAGTGTATTCCCTTCCCGTGTGTAATAGGAGAAATTTTTGGACTGTCCAAAACACTTTCTCTCCCAAATTCAAACCGTCTAAAATACTTTTAGACGACTAAAATGCATGCTGGGTACCGCAACTAGTACCAAGTTTTTGTCGTGTAAATAGGATTATTCTTTCAAAATAGTAATACAACTTGTCTGCAGGCATGCAATAGTACAATCCATAATTGTGGGCACCCTATGACTATCCGAGTTAGAGCCTGTTTGGTAAGGGTGAAAACGGTCCGGTTCGGTCCGATTTTGGCACTTTTTTTAGACTGGACCGACAATTCGGTTTGGGGAGATGGAAACCAAGACCGAACCAAATCCTATCGGTTTCGGTCTCGCCGGTTTCGGTCCGGTTTTGATTCGGTTGCCGGTTTGGGAGATCAAGAGAGAAGAGAGATGCAAACCAAATTGAAACCCTATGGAGTACAGATTGACATACCTATGGAGAAAATATATATAAACACAAACCCAAATCCTTGTCAAATCACACACCAAATCGAAGTACAGATCGACATACCTTGGAGTATAGATTGAGAGAGAGGATCTACAGCCTACGGGGTTCTTGTTGTGCTCGATGGATGTTCTTGGCGGCGGCGCAACTCCTGGACAGTGGTGGACCTGGTGGTTGTGGTGAGGTCTCAGGGTGAGAGAGAGTGTAGGGGAAGGGAGAGGGAGCGACAGACATCGGAGAAGAAGAAGAACATTCAGACGGGAGGGAGAAGAAGGTGTGGGTGAGAGAGAGAAGAAGGTGGAGGTTGTATGTCAGAATTTCGGGCTGCGGGAGCGGAACTTCGGTTTTTTGGGAGGATTTCGGTAGAGGTTTCGTACTTCTAAAGTGCTGAACTTCGTGTATTTTCAGCGTTTCAGAGTTGAATTTCGGTATTTTTCGATTTGTGAAGGTGTGTGAAACAATGAACCGGAGGGTTTAATTTGTAGGCTTTAGAGTTTGCATCCGGAAAGGAAACAGAATCCTTTTAGGTTGCAAACTCTTGTGGCTGCAGACGTAGGGCACGAAACCCTAATTGCTACGAACCGCCAAAGATTGATATGATAAGTTTTCTCCGCGTCTGGGATTCTGGAAGGTTCTGTGGAAGGATAGAACATCGGCCGACGTTTGGTTTTACCGGCCGATATTTCGGCTTATCGGGCGAGATTTGGTTTGTCGGCCGCAATTCGCAATGCCGGCCGTCATTTGATGAGATGTCGGCCGGTTCTTCATCTGAAAGTTGGTTCAGGTTTAGGCTAGATATGGGTGTTTGGGGCTGACCCGGGTTAGTGAAGGTTTGGTACTTGGCCAAATTCTCATCCAGTCTCCGTTTTCAATGCACGAAACAAAGACCACGCAACACAATCATGTGCAGACAAGCAAATATGTCTAATCATAGGGAATCTTTATGTGGGGAAAGCTTATTCGCTTGCAACGCCAAATTAAGATGGCTATTGATACATCACCATAATTTTTCATATGGTTGTTCAGCCCGACGAACTCTATGTCATCCAAAATAGCTGTATTGCAGGACATGCAGTCTACTCATACAATAGAGACAAGTTCGTCTCTTTCAAAGTGAGAGAAATGAAGCAACCTGCTTTTAAATAAAGTTGAAAAGCATATGGTTGGAGAGATTGGGCACCAGGCCTCTCCCCCTCACATATTTTTGGATTTATGCACTTAATTTTGGACTCCACATAAATATAGAATTGAGGAGAGTTGGCACGATGTGTGTTTGCCTCAATGAATCAATAATTTTATTTATAGGACTACACGGATTTTTGTGGGACTTATACACGTTTTCTTGAGTCCAAAAAATATGTGGTGAAGAAGAAGTCTGGGACACGGTGTTTTAGGGGTATTGAATAATTTGTTTCTGAAAGGGCGTGCGCTTGTCACCATCATGGGGTGAGTTTCATTCCCCTACAGTTTTCAGTTTTTTTTTTTTTTTTGGGAAGGGGTTTTTCTATTCTAGATCCAAAAAGGATCGAAATTATTCATTTTGTGAAACTCTTAAAGAAGTATATTCATGTTGGAAAATGGAAATCAATTTGATCGGACTTCATTCCTAAATAAAAGAATTGCATTTGTGCAAAAAGTAGAATAAATTGTTAGTAAAAGTTTCGAACAATGTATGGCCCTTTTTTCAAACGCGATTTCTACACAGAAAGAATTCAAAAAAATAATCATTTTGCAAGAAAATTTATCTCAATAATTTTTACAAAATGAACGATTCCGATCATTTTTTTGCATCTGGAATGGATCCCAAAGATTGAAAACTATGGGAGACTGGACATTAATGAAACTGGAGAGGAACTCACTCCAGGGGTGGGGTGGTGAGGGTCGGTCGGTTGGATCCCATCAACATCAAAGAGAGAATGCGAAAAGTGGAAAACGTTAAATTTGACAATATCCCATATTTTATTTTTCTTTGAACGAATTTTCGAGAATAACGATGAATACCAACCACCGACAAGTAACGCAGTATTTAAAAATATTTTAGCCTGTTTCTCTTAATTGCAGTGTTGTGCCTTATTCTTCTTTTTTTCACTTGTTAACTTTGCGATAACTTTTTTTGAATTAATCATAAGAACGGGTCAAATGAAAATGTATGGCCAAAATATTAATACTAAAGACAAAAAAAAAATTCAAAATAGTTTTTTTTTCTTTTTATTATTATTTGATAGTTTTTCAACTTCGCTCTATATAAAACCTATTTGATGATCTCAATTACTTCTATTAGACAAAAATTTTAAATTTTTTAAAAATATTATAGATTGAAGGATATGAATAATTTAAAATTGCATCGAAATCCGAACAAGACCAACAATTTGGAACATAAGGAGTATTTTTTTATTTTTTTTTTGTCATCAAGTGCTGCTCTTTAAGTTAAGTAATTTGTGCACTCTATTTCTTTTATAAATACACTTTGGGATTATGTTGTAGGGGTGTTTTGGCAAAATAAGTTATTACTTGGCTACTAGTTCAAATTTTTCTCGCATTTGTTAATTTCGTGAAAAACTTTTGTAGACTATTGATTTTTCTCGACGAAAGGAATGAGAAAATAAAAATTATGATCCAAAGTTAACATTTTAACACACACAATCAAACAAACACTCACATTAGTGCTAGGGCCCAAACGCACTAGCGGTGCAGTTTTCGTGGGTCTCAGCACTTTTATGAGTGTGTGCGCACTTGTGTGGGTCTGGTTTTATCATTTTTGTAGTAATTTTAAAATATTGGAAAACAAGTTTTTTTTTTGGAATTATAAAAAAAAAATAAAACCTTTCTGTCGTCTTTGTTTTCTTGGGTAAGAAAAATGGGACATGAACGTGGTGATCTGTTAATGCTTACCACTTGCATGTCCATCACTGTCCACTAATCCACTTCTCTCTTTAAAATGCACCAGTGAAAAGTAGATGCTCAATAATATAACTTTAAATAAATAAATTAGTAAACAAAAAGAAAAGAAAAAGTTACCCGCAGTTATATGGCTGGATTTCTTTGATCAGAAGTAATAACTTTAAAAAAATAAATAAAAAGTGTACTTGCCAGTAGCATTTCCTAGAATTTTTTAAGAAGAAAAGAAAAAGTTACCAGCAGTTTTATGGCTGGATTTCTCTGATCACAAAACTCTCTTTAACAAAAAAAAGGTATTTGTCAGTTTTTAAGAGTGCGCAAGAGTGTCAAATGCGTAACTTGGATTAAAATGTATTCACTCCGTCCCATATTGTTTCTCCCTTTTGGAGAAGTGTGCATTTTACAAGCAAAAAATATGTGTTTATGAGAATTACTTTTAATAAAATTTACACAAATTTTTTCTACTCAATGAGATCTTCAAATTGGTATAAATTTTTTTGAAATAAATGAATGCTAATACATTAGATTTTGCATGCAAAATACATTGAAACCCAAAAAGGACAATCAATTTGGGACGAACGGAGGTTTTCTCTCATTGCTTGAAGAAATTAGACGGCCTCCGTTTCTTAACCCACCTCTATTATTAAATTTGTTTATCCTCCCAAGTAAATAATTCTTGGAACAAACGTGATTTATATACAAAAAAACATAGAATAGGCTGGATCTATTCTCTCTTTCACATACGGAAAGTGTAAGGGGGTGTTTGGCCACCTCCTTTTTGGCTTTTGAGTTTTTCGTTTTCTCTTTTTGCATGTTTGACAACTCATTCTCAGAATGAATTCTCACAAAATGAGTTATCGATTTTTTATGTTACAGAAGAAAAGTCATAAGTAGGCTAGAATGAGCTTTTTGAGTTTTCATTTTTCATTTTTCCCATTTTGATTAAGAGAAAGACTTGCAAAATGTATTCTGCAATATCTCACAAATACTACTTCTGTTGTAAAATGTATTCTGTACATTTCTCCCAAACACTCTGACCATATTCAAAACACATTCTCACCATAACCCAAAATGCTAAAAAACCAAAAAATTAAAAATGAAAAACCGAAAATGAGACTCGCAAACACCCTCTAAGTCACATGAAAAAGAAACATGACACTTTCCTGTGTTGTTTTTCCTCTACTGCCCCTCATTTCACATAATGGTCCTATAAAAAATTTTGACCAATAAATGATTATAAATCTCTTGTATTGCGAGAGAATCCGGACTCTTAGTATTTACGCCTACTATAATGAATAATCCCACCATAACTGAATTAAGAAACCTATAATCATCCGAGGTGAAAATATAATTAAGAAACCAATGAAAGCTACCACCGATGGTTGTAGCCTGGTGGACATGGCTTTTGCCCATGTCGTGGCATGGCTTGTGCCCATGTCTTGGCATGCCTTGTCAAGCATCGTGGCATGTCTTGTCAAAGCCCATGTCGTGGCATTCCTTGTCAAGCATCGAGGCATGGGTTATGAAGAGCATCTCCAACACTCCTCTCTACTTTACCTATCCAAAAGGACAAAAAAAGTACATATTCTATTTTGGCTATTCACTTTTTCACACCATCATTCCAGCACTACTCTCTACGTTGCTCTCTATCCAAACTAATTTGGGTTTGAGCTTGTGATTTTTACTGATTTTGGGTTCATGATTTTTTTTATAGAACTTGAGCTCATGAATTTATCTTGCTTTGAGCTCATAATAATTTTTTTTAAAACAGCCTACACCCAAAAAATTATTTTTTTACACATAATTTCATAGTCAATATAGGTCTTGTTTTATAGATGTTGTCGAGTAGGTTTCAAATATATATATTTTTTCAACATTAGATATGGAAAATAATAGTTACAAACATTTTAAGTTATAAAAAATAAAAAAGCTAGCAAGGAAGGCTCTCTAGTAGTAAAGAGTGGAAAAGATTGAGACCAAAGTGGCTAGGGGAGTAGAGAGCCTCTTGGAGGGGTGAAAATTGGTTTTGACTCTCTACAATAGCCAAGAGAGGCCAAGTAGAGAGTGTCTTGGAGTTGCTCTTACATATGCATCTTGAGCTTTTCCCCTAGTGGCAGGAAGGAACGTCTTTTCGTCCGAGGAGCGTACTAGGAATTTTTTTGAAAGCAAAATTGCTCATATTTTTAGGAGAGATTCCGTTTCGAGTCTTGCCAGTAGCAAGGGATTATGGGAGTATACACTTATGCCTGTTTGTACCTAGGTGGTGCCATGGTGACGGACATTTCACTAGCGGGCAGGAAGCCCCTATGGTCGCACCTAAGAAAAATTACTACGCTGGTTGGCCCTGAAAAAAAAAACCAATGAAAGCTCCCACAATATTCTTTTTCCTTAAAAAAACAAAAGAAAAAGGAAATGCGTGTCCAGCTGATGTTATTCCACCAGAGCATCCAGATCTTGCAGCAGAAAGAAACTTCCTTTATTCTCGATCCAAAAAAATTCTCACTCCGCTCTCTCTCTCTCTCTCTCATTCAGAACTGAAGAACTGCAAACCAACAAAAACCCAGAGAGAATGAAGAATTGGGTGAAAGGAAGAAGAAGATCAAAAACCCAGAAAGGAAAACCATGAGAGTTCTTCATCATATGAGCCACTTTTTCGTTCTTCTTTCATTGCTTGTGTCCTTCACAATACTAGTCCCACCACACCCCACCACTGGACTTTCTCCATCCCCAAAAATTCAACAAGATTTCATTGCCCAACTAAACAACCCCTCTAGAAGAATTCTCCACCAACCTCTCTTCCCAGAAAGCACCACGCCGCCTCCCTCCGACCCGCCACCGTCACCGCCGCCGCCACCGGCCAATCCTGAATTCCCCAATCCTAACCAGCCATTCTTCCCTGAGTTACCCAATGGATCAACCTCGGCTCCAACCCAACAACCACCGCCCGCTGGCAACGGCACTGCCGCCACGGCAACACAAATCGCCGCACCACCCACGAAGCCAGTCAAGAAGGTGGCGATTGCAATCTCAGTTGGGATTGTCACACTCGGAATGTTGTCGGCATTGGCATTCTACATCTACAAGCACAAAGTGAAAACCCATGGCGAATCCCAAAAGCTCGTCGGAGAAAATTCACAGAGGACTCAAGACCCATCAACAGCTCCGCCGCCGCCGTCGAATTTTCTGTACATCGGAACGGTCGAACCGCCAAACCGGACGTCGGTGGGTGATGAAAACGGAGTAGAAACCGGGTCGCCGTACCGGAAATTGAGACCAGTGAAGAGATCGGATCGGTATAGGCCGAGTCCTGACCTCCAGCCGCTTCCACCGTTGCCTAAACCTCCTCTTCCCACCTTGAATTCTCCTCCTCCGATGTCGTCTTCGTCGGACGAGGAGAGCCAGGAGACGGCGTTTTACACGCCGCAAGGCTCCTCCGTCGTGAGCAACGACGAAGGGTCTTTCACATCCGGTTCACGAATCAGCTATAAGAGCCATAATAACAATAACAGTAACAATAGTTGTGTTCCTCATTCTAAGAGAACTTCACCCAAATCACGGCTTTTACTGTCATCTCCGCCACCGCCACCCCCGCCGCCTAGTCTGCCATTGACCCAAATCAACTACAGTCCACCAACGTCTACATTTTCTCCCAAAAGACCGAAATTCGCTCGGCCGCCTCCGCCGCCTAACATGGCACGTCTTCAGGCAATCACAACCCAAGCTCTGCAAACATCTCAAACACCACCACCGCCACCGCCACCGCCGCCGCCACGTCTTCAGGCAATCACAACCCAAGTTGAGCAAACAACTAGAATACCCCCACCACCGCCGCCCCCACCGCCACCGCCACGACCACCACTGCCGCCTCAGCTGCCGCGGAAATTAGGGGGGTTAGAAACAAGTGTGCCCTTTATGCCTTTGCAAGAATTGAAAGAGTCACAATCGAGAATTTCAAACTCTAGAGGGATTGAGAAAACAAGGTCCGTTGAAGAAGTTAGAAATAGTAAAGGTGTCGGTTCTTCGGAGAGAGGTGAAGGTGATGATGCAGATGAATCGAGACCCAAATTGAAGGCTCTGCATTGGGACAAAGTACGGGCGTCGCCCGGCCGAGGAACTGTGTGGGACCAGCTGAAATCGAGCTCCTTTCAGTAAGTACACTAGTGAACATCTTAATAGTAACAATTTCTTATAGTGATGACTGATGACTACTGCTGCCTGTGGTCTTAGAAACAATTTTTGGGAATGTTTGTAGATTGAATGAGGACATGATGGAAAGTCTTTTTGGATGTAATTCGGCAAATTCAGCACCGAAGGAGGTGACTAGAAGATCGGTATTCCCTCCCGTTGAGCAAGAAAACAGAGTGTTGGATCCAAAGAAGTCACAGAACATAGCTATACTGCTGCGAGCACTGAATGTGACGAGAGATGAGGTGTCTGAAGCACTTCTGGACGGTATGTGGTTATTTGACCATGCTTGAGTTGTAATGCTGAGTCCTATTTTGTAGGGGGATTCACCATGAAAAAAATGTTAGAGAACAATACGCATATGTTGGCGGAAAATGCTACTAATAACTAAGCAAATTGTGTTTTGAAATGCACATCCCGAGATATGGTAAATGTACATTCCAAAGCAAAGAATTTGGATATCCAAAGGGTTCTCGAGGTTTTTCCTTTAGAAATTAGAGAGATTGGAGCTTTAGCAAGACAGCATACAAAAAACTGGTCATACTGCTTCTAGTTCTAGAATTATGTTCAACAGAATTATTAGATAAATAATTCTCTATATAATGGAAGATTATCTCTTGAGATAAGTCCATTCTTAGATAGTAATCTGTAGACGTATACTCTACAAAACCGCTATTTAACGCATGTCGGTACCACATTCCTGTTTCTTGTATCGGACCGAACATAGCAATAAACATGGTACAACAAGTTCCTTCCCTTTTGATAGAAGATACATGACATTTTGGAGGTATTTGGGTGGAGGGAAGCAAAAGGTAAAAGAGTTTGGATTCCTAACTTCTAGCATAGCATCTTTGGGACTTGAAGCATCTCAGAAGAAGTCCAAAAGCGAGTTGATCTGCATTTCTGCTCTTCAGTTTTTGTGCTCTTATGAAAATAGAATACTGGGACTTAAATAGAAAAAACAAATCGGATAAATAGAAACTGGGACTAGAAATCTTCATTTCCAAAACATTGAGGGATCAAGTACCTTTTAGAAACAAATAAAAGGCTAAGATATAGCTAAACATCATTAAAAAGAGATTATCAGAGGCTGGCTTTCATTGATCAACTGATGGAATTTTTCTTCTTCCGCTTAACTATGCAATCTCTTCGTTAATCGGTCATCACTCTATAATACACATGCTATTTGGTGCTTATCTTCTGATCATCTCATGTTAGAACATCAATTTTACGAAAAATACTTGTTGTTCTTCTCCCAGCTATATATGATTGTTATGCTTCAGTCATCAGTAAAAGTAGATTCCATGTCAAATAAATGTCCATATCACAAGCTATTGGTTTGATCAATGGGTTTCCAAACCAGCCATTTCATGAAGTGAGAAAGTCCAAATTTCCTCACTTCATTGAGTCTATTAGTGTTGTACCATATCATTGCACTGTATTGGACACTCTTACAGAACCTAATAGTCTATAGCACCTAACAGTTGTCCTGGTCTTCTCTTCTTCTCATTGGGTCCCTAAACAATAGTTTGTGTTTCTCTTCCCCTCGGCCTTCCTGTTGTTTTGTTTCATTATACGTCACCATCACGTAATTGGCAAATATCTATACGATATGCCTTCAAAAACTGCTGGATCCATGGTAGTTGAACTTGAGGCTTGACCTCAACAATTAGCACTTTGTTTGCTAAATTTATACCTTACACACATTCAATCCCTCTATTTGAGCTATTCTTTCTAATCAAGTGCACTATCATGATTCATGACCTTCCTGTTATTCATATAGTCTTCAAGACTTATAGTTGTTATCTATCTGATAATTCTTCATTGTGCCAATGAAAGCATAAAGTACACTGCAAGTCTGCAAATACGTCGACCTAGCTTTCTAAAAGCAGCAATGATGCTCCTCTATCACCTAACTGAATTAATCCGGGAATCAATTCTGCTAATAAATCGGCACAGTACTGTCGCACCTTCAAAAGAACATCTACCATCAGCACAACCAGACATATTATATTTGTTATACATGCTATGCCAACATATAGATATTTAACGCAGCCCAAATAAGTATCTAAAAGTAGTGGTGGAAGAAAATAAGATACTCGTGAAATGAGAATTATGAGATACCCATGAAATGAGATCATGATCTTTCCATGTTGCATATGTTTGCAACAGGCAATCCAGAAGGCTTGGGAGCTGAGCTTTTGGAAACGTTGGTGAAGATGGCTCCAACCAAAGAAGAAGAGATAAAACTGAGAGATTACAAAGGTGACATCTCAAAGTTGGGGTCTGCAGAGAGATTTCTAAAGACAATACTTGACATTCCATTTGCCTTTAAAAGAGTTGAAGCCATGCTATATAGAGCAAACTTTGATTCAGAAATCAAGTACTTGAGGAAGACCTTTCAAACCCTAGAGGTACTTTTGCGTAAGATCTCATTTTCTTGGCTGAAATCATACAACTAATCAGGTTTCTGCAAACTAAGTGCCTTGATTTCTTCAACTCTCTATTTCCAAAAAACTGACCTCTAGAAATTGGTCCGTTAAATTTTTTTATTTATGTTATTCTGCAAATTCAAATTATCAAAAGCTTCTAAACATGATTTATTATGCTGTAGAAAATTTCCGTTATATGTAGCTCATGATGTATGACACTTGACAGGCAGCATGTGAGGACTTGAAGAACAGTAGGCTGTTCCTAAAACTCCTGGAAGCAGTTCTCAGGACAGGAAACAGAATGAATGTTGGCACCAATCGTGGTGATGCTCGAGCCTTTAAGCTTGAAACACTTTTAAAATTAGCAGATATTAAGGGAACAGATGGGAAGACCACTTTACTCCACTTTGTGGTCCAGGAAATTATCAGATCAGAAGGTGCAGGTTCTGATCCTACAAGTGAAAACCTTCCAAATAGAATCAGTTCCAAAACGAAGGAGGAGGATTTCAAGAAACAGGGATTGCAAGTTGTTTCCGGTCTAAGCAGAGAATTGGGAAATGTCAAAAAAGCAGCAGCGATGGATTCAGACGTCTTGAGCAGCTACTTGTCAAAGCTTGAAATAGGGCTTGAAAAAGTAAGAGTGGTTTTGCAATATCAAATGCCAAACATGCAAGGAAAATTCTTCGAATCGATGAGAATGTTTCTTAAAGAGGCTGAAGAGGGAATTACAAGGATTAAGGCAGAGGAAAGAAAGACCTTATCCTTAGTGAAAGAGGTCACTGAGTATTTCCATGGCAATACTACCAAAGAAGAGGCCCATCCTTTTAGGATCTTTATGATTGTGAGAGACTTCCTCTCCATATTGGATAATGTGTGCAAGGAAGTAGGAAGGATGCAGGATCATAGAGTAGTAGGGGCCAGTGGATCCTTTCGGATACCTTCAAATGTATCACTTCCTGTCCTAAACAGATACAATGTGAGATGCGATAGCAGTTCAGATGAGGAAAGCTTGTCGCCATGAGAATATGCAGATATGAAGAGCTCATTTTTCTCTCCAGGATAGTTGTGTTAGTTGGTAGATATATTCCAGCAGTTTCAGATGGATTTTGGTGAGATGCAGTCTCGTGGGTAATTTACATTCTTTCATTTAAAGCTAGTCAAAAGCGTAGGGTATAAGGGAGTGCAAATAACTACAAAAAGGATCCTTAGAAAGTCTGGTTTCGAATGAAGAAAAAGATGAAGAATGGAACTGGAGAGGATAGAAGCAAGGGCTGCACGTTCAATAAATACACAAACAAGAACAATGCTCTGCATTGAAAGCGGCCCAAACGTAATTGAAGCTCAACACCAAGCAATGAGCCAGCATGGATTGCCGAATCAGGAAAAATGCAACTTTGGTTTTTGCACTCCGACAGAAATTACCAAAGATAAAATAGTATTTTCAGTTCGAATACATTTCCTGGAGAATATATTGTTCTGATGCCATATAATTCTATTCCTTTCCTTTCTGTTTATGTATTTCATCAGCAATCTCTTTAATATTAGCACCATAGAATTTGGTTTTTTCGTGCTTCAAAGTTCATATTCGTTTAATTTTCAGATCCTAATTGCGGATTATTACTACATGGCCTGTATCAAGCCAAACAAAAAGGGCACTTAGTTTTGTACAACATGAAAATGAACTTAATCGGAAGATAACGTCCTATATGCAGAGTGATGAACGCCACGACTGTTCAAATGCCGCTGTAAAAGTTTACTAACAACGTGAAGCATCAAGCATCCGTAAACAATGGAAAGAGAATGTTTATAGTTCGTGAGATCTTTGAGAGATTCACTGATGAAATTGTATATTTATCTAATAGCAACGGGAATGGATAGTAAACGATGGAGACGGACCGAAGAGGGAGCAGAGATGCTGCTTTACTGGTATTTTGAATTCTGCCACCCGTTCGTGTGACTTAGGCAAATGGTTAAAAATTTGAAGTAGCCCCTTGCTTGATTCGAACTATGTTTTTGTATCATGAATTCGAACATATGTCTGAAATTTATTAAAATTTAAAACGAAACTTATATGAACTAGTCGGCTCAAGTGGGTCAAGTGAGAGCCTAGGGAATTTTTTTGAAAATTTTCCATATTGCATGTTCGTCCTCCAAACACATGTGATCAAGAGTTTTTGTCGTATAACTTCAATGATCCTCATATCTTTCGAGCAGCACAAAGTCGTATGTTTCATTAGTACCCTTTATCTATTTTTAATTTCTAATGATCTTTTGCAGGTGCTAGAATGGGCGAGGTTTGTTTCTTGTGGTGCGTTATGTGTTATTTTTGTAATCCTTTTAGGGTTTGCATATTGGTTGGTTTTTGTTTGGTTCTAGTTGTCTTCCTTTGGGGTTTGTATCTTATTCTTTCATATTATCAATAAAGTTCTTTCTCTTTCTTTTCATAAATAAAATAAAATAAAAGTTTTTGTTGTCTTATGAGGGTTTTGAGATCATTTCACCTCATTATAACCTCCAAGCATTTTTTTATTTGGAAAATTTAATTGGTGAAATTGCTAAAGAAAGTGTAATCTCTGTAATAAAAGTAAATAACAAAGTGTCATTTGGGATGTTAGTCAAACTTATTTGAATGCAGTGACGGAGCTAGGATGTCTACTCGAAAAAGGCTGAATGAAGAGGTGGGAAAAAATGGACAAAAATGAACTTTTGAATATGATTAGGTGTATTAAAAATAGAGTTTAAAATTTAATTAAGTATGCTAAAAAAGGTCCTAATTATTAGAATCACAAAACGTGGTTTTTTTTTTTTCGTTTGGTTTTAATTCGACAATTTCTTACGTTCTGAAATTGCATGTTCGTCATTCTGACACTTGTGATCAAATGTTTTTGTTGTCTTTTTGTGCTATTTTATACTTATGGGAAATAGAATGAAAGAATGACGATTTCTGTGTTCACTTGGACGTAAGAAACTGCCAATCCAGAGTTACCCACCAGAAAAAAAAAATCGGTGCCGAGTGGGTACGCCACGTGGTGCCGAGGCTGAGCAGCAATCTCGGCCGTCCAAAAGTGTTTTGGGCAACCCAAATTTCTCTCGCCCTCTCTCCTCTCTCACTCTTCTTTCTCTCTTTAAAACTGAGCCGTCCAAAACACTTTAGGACGGCTGAGATTGCCGCTCGGGCACTAAGAAATCTCTCCATCTTCGGGCTTCAGCAGAGGAAAAGAATCTGTTCATCTCAGACGGCTTTTTCTACTTTTGGCTGCTGACAAGCTTCTCAAAGGACCATTTTGGAGGAAGAATTGATTCTTTGCTTCAAGATTTCAAAAGGAGACATAGTTGATCAATGGGGGCATCTTGAAAGATTGGCCTGAGAGTTCTCTTTAAAAGACATTCCTTTTGAGGTACTACGATCGTCCTCATGTAGGTTCCAATGAAAAGAATGGCGCTCCGTACCCGGGGGCCTATACTCACTACAGGAAGATAAGCCGGATCGTTGATTGCTGAACGAACGGCCATAATGACTCACTACAGGCCTTGGGTTCCGCCAACAGGCTATTTGTTCTTAAGGCATTTCTCACCAAAATTCTGGCCAGTTGGTATCCGAACACATTACAACGAGATGCATATATCCAAAAACCAATATTGGCCAAACAAATGAACTCTAGTTAAAACATAGTTTAAACCATTTGCCCACACTAAAAAGGAATAAAAACAAATGAACTAGTCCAATCAACTTTAATGAAAAAAAACGCAGAGTAGATCTGACAAGAAGTTCGTCTCCACCATTTCTCCGGGAGCGTCAAGCGGCCTAGCCTACAATATTACATCAACAAATACCAGATTTTGCTTCTCCACCCTATGTCAACACTGTATTTCAAGTTAGAATTGCAAAATTGCCAAAACTATACATGAAAAAAACATTTTAGTCTCTGAAGATTGTGCTTTATTTCGAAAGAAGCATCCTGAAGAGTGGAGTTTTGTTCACCCTCCTTAAAAGAGGGTGAACAAAACCCTCCCTCCTATTGGTTGAAATGGTGTAGATCCCACCACAAAGTGATGTCATGCTTACCAAAAAAGTGTATTGAAGAGGTAAGCATGACATTATTTTGCGTGGGTCCCACACCATTTCAACCAATAGGATGGAGGGTTTTGTTCACTCTGGAAGAATCATGTGTCCACAGGAATCATCTTCAAGACTGCTGCAACGGGCATCCCTAAGAATCCAATAAATATGCTAAGGAACCATTGTGCCAATGTAAGCGGAGTTGTATTGGCAAATGCACCCAAGTACTCAACGATTATGATCTGGAAAAAGACTGTTGCACTGAGAACGGACACAAAAACATAGTTCTCCAGTATGCCTTTGAAAACATCTATCTTCTCCATCTCTCGGGAGCTAATTTCGTTAAACACCTTCACAACAATATCAGAACAAAGTTAGAAAGTTTAATTTACACTTGAACACATAAATAAGGTCCGTTTAGTTCCTGTTGCTTCGGTGCTTATATCCAATAAACAAACAAGTACAACAGAAGGCAAACTTGTTTGTTACAAGTTTCTTATTTTGCATATTTTCCATCACGGTTGTCGGTTTCCATGATACAAGCAATTAATCAACTAGGGTGTGCACCAAAAACCTTCTTATTTTTTTAGTTATTGCTTATTTTTTGGAAAATAAAGAAATAAACAAGGTAACCAAATGAGCCCTCAAGGGAAAGAGTTATATTCTTATGAAGTTACCTGACAGAATACAAACGAGTTGAAAATAAGGGTGTTGAGGACCAAATCAGAACCACTGCCATCAAGGCCAAAGATTGCTTTCCCATTTGACTGAAGAAACCATATAACCAGGAACTGATAAAGGGACTGCCCTATTATATTCCTCCACATAACATTACTGATGAAATTTCCCCCCCTTCCAACGGGTTGTCGCTTCATTAATTCTTCATTAGGAGGCTCAGTTGCCAGGGCAAGAGCTCCTAGAGTGTCCATAATCATATTAACCCACAAAAGCTGAACAGCCGTGAGAGGAGCGCTCCCTAAAGCACAGTTTAACATCAAAATGTAAGCATATATGAAATGTGGTTTCTGTTCTTTTTGTTTACTAAAAGAACCTAGTCAAAAGTATGCATGCTTTCTTACCTGTTAGACAAGCTGAAGAGAAGTTAACAATTAGCGCAACCACATTAACAGTCAACTGGAACTGCACAAATTTCTGAATGTTCACATAGACTGAGCGACCCCATTTGGCCACAGTCACAATGGTGGAGAAATTATCATCCAGAATTATGACATCAGCACTCTCTTTAGCCACCTGACAAAATAAGAATAAGACTAGTAAAATATTTGGCACTTTTCTGGCGACATTTGAATAAAAAGCAGGCAAAAAAAATCATATCAGCGTAGAACATCATTTTGTTATCCTGGTCTATCTAGTCCTAATTATTGTTCTTTGGTTTTTTAAATATCTTTTCTCACTATTTATCTTTCTACTAAATATCTTTTCTATTTTAATTACCAGAACTCCATGACCCAAATTTTCCTGTCCTGGATATCAATTGATGCAGTTTAATCAGTTTACTTGGAATACTATCTTTGGTCTTACAATGCATCCAGATGATTTTCTATCATGAGTTCTGCTGTTTCGTGTATCTCCCACTCTTTGATTGCTTAGTATTCAACCAGAAAGCATGGCTAGTCTGCACCATCCAATTTTCTACAATCTTTCTATCACAAGTGATATTGTTATTTAACCAACACAGCCAACCTCCCCCATAGAATTTTGGCCTATGTGGCATCTCTTGGTCATCAATACTCGCTGTTCTCCCAATCTGTAACCTTAGTTTTCCAGCACATGTCAAACTAAGCTACATTTACAAGAGATGCACTAGGTAATTACTCCTTTACAGACAAAATATGCAGGAATGAAAATAGTTTCAATCATGATGTCTTTTGGCAAAATATCAAACTTCAAATGCATGCAGGTATTGTATGCCTTCCCTTCTGGAAATGAACTTTCATTATTTAATGTGTGGAAAGGCCAAAAGCCTTAAAACCCAGACAAAATTGAAGTCGAGAAACGGGTTTTCTATCATGGTAAGGTGATTAGATTGATCGTGAGCCCAATATTCTTTAATAGATTTAGACATCGAATGACGGAGGACCACAAAAGAAAAATAGAAAATGGATGTTCGGCTGTTTGTTGCACTCTAACCTGACAATAATTTCTAAATCTTAAATGGCGTTATTCCATGCAGCCATATGCAGCTCTCACGACAAATTAGGTTGTATGAGCTAAAAAGACTTCACCAAAATTTGAAAAGCAAGGAACTTTTCCCACATAGGACATCCACTTTATACTCGCATGCGGTGAGCCAAGGGCAAATAAGTTTCTTAAAGCCGAAGGTAAGAAACCATCTGGTCGATGTTAGGTGAATGTATATGGACTGAATTATGGGATGACAACAGGTTCTCCAAATGGCCAGCTAAGAAATGTGCCTTACTGCCTTCCACTTTTAGGTAATGCATCATTTTTTTCTGAATTGCCAGTACAATCACCGATACACCGCGTGTTCACATAAATTTGCTCACCTCAGTTCCAGCTATGCCCATTGCAAGACCAATATCTGCTTCATGAAGTGCTGGGGCATCATTTGTTCCATCGCCTGTCACTGCAACAACTTCGCCAAATGTGGTTCGCAAGTGCTTTACCAATGTATGTTTGTCTAGAGGTGAAGACCGAGCCATCACCTACAAACGTTAAAAAAATTATCAGCCACATGCCAAAGAAATCCTTTTCTTCGCATCTAGCTTATGCAAAATTAAAAACCAAAAAATACCTGAATTTTGGGGATCAATTCATGCAACTCCTCTAGACTCTTCTCTCGAAAATCTGGACCTTCAATTGCAATACCCCCATCAGTAAGTATCCCACATTCCCTAGCAATAGCTTTTGCAGTATTTATATTGTCCCCAGTAACCATCCGAACAGTAACACCAGCTGAGCGACAAAGTGCAACTGACTCCTTCACACCTGGTCGAACAGGATCCTTGATACCCACAATACCTATGCAAGTATATCCTGAAAGTGGGATAGGATTATCTGTAGAGAATCCATTTTCCAATTCAACATAGGCAAGACACAGAGTCCTCAGAGCTTCACTAGCAAACTGATCTATTGTAACCTTCAGATGGTTAACAGAAGCTTCATCAAGGGGAACAACCTCACCATTCGAATTGACCACCTTGTCACAGGCAGCTAATAGTATTTCAGAAGCACCTTTGCAATGGGCTCTCAGACCTCCATTCGGAAGCTGCAACACAACCCCCATTCGTTTCTTGGTAGAGTTGAACGGCTCAACTTTGACAAGTTTAGATGCATTTCTCTCAGTATGAAAATCACCACCCAAAGACAATCCGAACTCCAACAAAGCAGTTTCAGTCGGTGATCCCAAAATCTCGCGTTTTCCCTCTTTGTTCACCACAACTTCACCCCCAGTATTATTAAATATGGACTGCAGAAGAAGTTTAACAGTAGCATCTGGGATTCCAGAGCAGAAATTAGAAGCATTACCTGATTTGCCCACTTCCTTGATATTCAAACAAATGCAGGCTTTCACAACAGTCATGTGGTTGGTTGTCAGTGTCCCAGTTTTGTCACTGCAAATAGTAGTGGCAGACCCCATTGTCTCACAAGCAGCCAAGTGGCGGACAAGAGCCTTATCATTCATCATTTTCTTCATGGCAAAGGCAAGGCTCAATGTCACAGCAAGAGGAAGCCCCTCAGGAACCGCAACAACAACTATGGTGACAGCAATAGCAAAGTATTCCAACATTTCTAATGCATCATCACCACACCAGCTCCATTGGGACCCCTCTAGCAGTTTGCGCGAAAACATCTTTTGCACCAAAACTGCAAAAGTCACAATAGCAAAGAAAAGTCCTATCTTTCCGATAATGGTTGCCACGCCATTTAGCTTAACCTGCAGTGGTGTCTCATCATCTCCTCCTTCACTAAGCGTTGCCATCAACTTACCCCATTGGGTTCTCATTCCAACAGTGGTAATCATCATCTTGCATGATCCATCTTGGACCTTAGTTCCTGATAGAAGAAACGGTTTTTCGGCGGTCACCATCACTGGCTCACTCTCTCCGGTCAAACTCGATTCATCAATCACCACAGAAAATCCAGAAACAAAAAGCCCATCCGCGGGGACTTGGTCACCAATGGAGAGATGTACAATATCACCAGGCAACAGCTCGTATATCGACATTTTCTGCCGATATCCATTCCTTGTAACTTGAATCGAAATCTTCTTCTTTTCTTTGTCCAAATCTCTGAACTGCAGTGATTGGCGATAATCACTTATTGCCGTGACAAATACAACCAACAATATGCTTGCAACGATTCCAAGACCATCCTGAGCCCCCTTAGGCCATCCTTCCGTTGCTAGGCCAACAATCAAAGAGACAAATGCACACACGCCAAGGATCATGAGAGTCATGTCTTGAAGTGCTTCCCACACATATACCCAGAAACTGCGTTGTTGACTTTCAGTGAATTTATTGATCCCAAAAATCTCCTGTCTGCTATTCAGCGAATCACCATCGGTAGCAAGACCAGTGGTGGTTGATGTGGAGAGTTTATCCGCAATGCCAGCGACGCCCCCATGATATTCCAGCTTTTTTCGGTCACGGTCTTCAACAAGGGATCCAAGTTCATCACCACAAATGTCAAAACCAGCAGCTTTAACTTCCTGAGGTACGACATAGACGCTGGGTTGTACACCTGCAAATAGACCCGAAGACAGTTCATTCTGAAAACCCTTTAACAATGGCTAAGTTTTAGCAGAAAGTGGAATAAACTCACCTTTTAGGAACTCAATTGCGGCTTTGGAAACCAGAACTGCAACTCTCAATTTCTCCTACAGTTACACAAGACGAAAGTCAGACACCTGCTACCCAACTACAATTGACTGGAAGTGTCAAAATACTAGTGTAACAGCACAAGAATTTCAATATTTCTGTTGTAACAGCATAAATCAACAAAGAACTGAGCTACAACTGAGCAAACATATTTTGAGCAAAAGATGTTATGCAGAACAAAAGATTTACTATCCTCAACTACTCAAATGGGAGATGTCGTTCACACTTCTCTCTTAACAAATGCACTCTTTTAGTTTTGTGTCTTTACGATGTGCAATTTTAAAACTGGCCTTCCGACGCTTAATCTACTTTTCGCACATGAGCGAAAATGTTAAAAGATCACAACAATAAAAACATAAAAGAGAGTGTCCATAAACGGAAGAGAAGTATGAAAATCACTTCCCCATTGAACATATCCTGGAAATTAAGGTCTACAACTATTAAGAATCCCACTGAAAGTCTGGTTTACATATTTTCTCTTTCCATCTACCAATGTCAAGGACGACACATTCAGGAGAAATTTCAGTATAGACAGAATATCCAAACTAATGTAATTAGAGTGGAAGAGCAAAATGAAGATACATAAAGGGTATATTTAAGTCTTTCTGGCCTTATTGTACACATTGGGAGGTATATTTAAATCTTTCTAGCCTTATTGTACACATTTGGAAGTATTTGCACTGGCTTGAATCCATAAATTGCCATATAAACAGTGACAAAAATAAACTTAACATATATCGTTTTTACTAATTGAAAGTCCTACCTTCAGTACTCATGAACATTGCACACAATTTGAAATGCAACACAATACCAGCATCTGTTGTCGCCAGCGCAACACGCGCTCAGAAAGAAGAGAGGGTGTAAGGTAGAGAGCGTAGAACTAGAAAGTACTTCACACCTTCAAGTGCGATGTGTCTAAGTGCGGAATTCATCTAAAATCTATGTCAAGGATATGGGGATACACAAGGTGTCGTTTCTCTTAGCCTTTTTGTCTTTAAGCTATAGACAAAAGCCGGGTTGTTCTGTTTTTTGAGCTTTTGGGGCTTTGAAGTTGATGTGTGTGAGAAGAATGACTAGCGTTGGAATGACTGAAAACTAATGAAAAGCCAAAAAAAAAGTCTAAAAATTCCTCAAGAGGAAAGGCAACTGAATAGTTTAATTTTTCAAGCATTTTCCTTTCAATTCTTGGGTAAATAGGGAAAGTAAGGTGCCTTCGGCATTTTCATGGGTATATAAGAGTCTTGTGTTCATGTTCATATCTTATCACAAAACAAGCTACGTGAATGTCCAACTGTAAATGTCAGCCACGGGTTCTGTATTGCACTAAACCTAAATACTTATCAATTTTTTTGTGTCTCGGATATAAGTACTTCTATGCATTAAAAAGACTACAAGAAACATGTCGCATAAGGGTACGACTGTTACATCACTTATAATCCTAGTTGTATATTGCAGAGGTAAAACCATTTTGTGTATTTTCTTTTTCTTCCTCATTATAGTGAATCAATCATAGGATTATCCACCTCGTATAAACTACGCAAACCGAGTGTTCTTTACGTGAAGTGTTTTCAATTTCCTGAACTTCCAGCAATCTTTATCACTTGTGATAGGATTCAACAAATTCCTAACACAGATAAGCAAATGTAGAAGGGAAAAAGGATGTCTGTATGCGAGGTTAAGGACCAATTGTATCGACCACAAGACCCCTATTTTAATTGATCGCTAACACAATTTATGAGTTTTTTCACACAAACCATTCTTACAATTATATCTTTTTGTGTTTTTTATCCTTTGAGTTTGTATTGTCGTAATTTTGTAATTTTTTTTATAAGAACACTTGAAAACGTAGGGAGCCCAACATTTGGGAGTTTATTTTGGCTCCCTAAAATGTTAAAGCCGCACTACCGATTACAGTTGTTTCAAGAGCTTAGGTGGATTGACTACGATCTCAACTAAAAATGAATTCTTGGATGAGTTAAAATACGTGGATTGACTATGATCTCAACTAAAAATGAATTCTTGGATAAGTTAAAATATGATATCACAATTAAAAATTGTGAGATTTTTTTAACGTAATTCAAGGTAAAAGAACAATATAAACCTTGATTCTTTTTTTTTTTTACTTGTACGTTTTTTTATTTTTTATAACTGAATATGGGCAGCCAAATTAAGAACCGGGCTTGGGCAACCCAAACCTTGGGCCGGCCCTGGCCTCACTACATATATTTGCACAAACGACCTAAAAACAGATATTCAGAGAGAGAGAGAAACCTGATTGGATTTGCGCATGGCGGCAGCCTCGTATCGTTTGGAGAGGTTGGCAGTGAAACGGAACCTGCGCTTGGGGTTCTTGACAAAACCAACAAGCCCCCTCCATCTCTGCAACGCCTCTTCCGACGAGTGCTTCCCCTTCACAGCCACAAAGTTCTCATCCAAAAAGTTCTCCATAATCAATCAAAAATCAACTTCTCCTTGTAGAATTTCAAATTAGATGAACTACCGTTACCCGCCCATTGGTATAAATACAATACTAGCTCTGCAAATAAATTAATCTAAGAGAGAAACTGCTAGGAAGTTTAACGAGACATCGAAAGAAAGCAGCCATAAAAAGGGGAATGGAGAAGAAAATGTAGGAAACGTTCGTTGAATTTGAATTGAAACAGCATGGAAATACAGAAAGAGTAAGCTTTGGTGTTCGTGGGGACCTACACCCACCAAACACTGCAAAAAGTGAGCTTCTGGGAAAGTTTCAAATTTTCTCTCTCTAGCAGCTACAAATTCAGGTTAAGCAACAAAACTAGAAGGGGAGAGAGAGAGAGAGGAGCAGAAGAGGAAATGGATGGATTGGAGGGAGGAGATCCGAAATTATTTGAAAACACTTGGTGGGAGCCGCTATTTACACGGTTATTCATCCTAATTTCATGGGGGAAGAGAACGAGACGGTTTGCTCTCTCCTGTGATCCGAGGTTCGGAACCAGTTTTGTTTTGATTTTCAAATAGAGTCCTCGCTAATAAAACAAAAGGGATTGATCTAGATTAGTTAAGTTTTATAAGTATAAATTGACTTAGACAGCTGATTGAAGTATTAAAAAAAAGGCAAATTCTACGGATTGGCCTTTGGGATGGGACCAGCTACTGCCAACTGTTATCCATATTACTCTCTGTCCCATAAAATTTGATCCCTACGAAACTACGTGTAATTTTTAAATTAAAGAATAATGTACTTATCAAAATAATTTTTTAGTCAATATGAATCTTTTTCCATAGATCTCATTAAGAACTTTAATACGGTGTAAAAAAAAATTCAAAAATTATTTTGATAAAGATAGGTATAGCTGATGGGATTCCCATCGGAGACTCCTACAATTCTCCAATTTTCCAATCAAATTTTCAGGATCTGAACCCCATTTCAACATATTCACTCTCATAAATTATAAAATGAAACGGTATTTCAATAATTTCATCCTAATAAAAATAAAAAAAAGAATGCAAATATTAAAATAGGGGTGTGAAATTCAATTCTCTTTTGAGTAAAACAGAAAATGTCAGCGAGTAGGCATAAGAGCATCCTTATCAGGCTCACAAAAAAAAAATACCAAATTTAACCTCAAAAACACCTTTTATAAATTAGCAAGTCACTTTTCTAAAAATTCACAAAATCAGACTCTCTATTCTAATTTCATCATATTAAACTATTATTTCTTTCTACTCCTACTCCCCAAAAGTAATAATTAAAAAAGTGAACAGTGCATGAATAGTGCGTGAACAGTGCCCTGGTGAGTGAACAGTGTCACACCAAAAATGGTGCGGTACTGTAGCAAAGTTACAAGTTTAACAAATTTGATGAACAATTTGGTGAGTCTGATTTTAGGGAATTTTGAAGGCTTGGCTCTTTACATTTGACTCAAAAGTTAATTTGGTTCTCCTGATATTGATGCTCTAAAGCAACAAAAGAATGGAATACTATATGTTAGGAAATCAACCTTATACGCGTTTTGGACGCGGAGAGGGACTTTTCTAACGCGTTAACATTTCGCAACCACTCTTTTCTTTTTCCCCTTTTTATATGTCAGCCATCAGTTCTTTGTCCATCACCATCTTCTCTTTCAATGTCACGGGGGGTGCGGTTTTAACTATGTTTTCAGACTATAGTCTATAGTTTTCTTGAAAATGGAACACTTTAAGAGCAACCCCAACAATAACTCCTCAAAAAAGTTTGTGAACAGTGCATATATCTATTATAACTTGACACTTTTTCTATCAACACTCCAACAACACTCCCTATTACCCTCCCTATTTTTAATAAA
>JAXBDA010002860.1:0-38966 GCA_036023075.1 Gaultheria prostrata | reverse complement strand
GGGGGAATAAATCTAGTCCGTCCGAACCAACTTTATCTCAGTTTCACATCAAACCTAGGTGGTCACGGCTTCTGTTTGGAACATGTGGAAGGGAAGAGAAAAGAAGAGAAAATAAAATGAGAGGAAAGTGGGAGGAAAATTTCACTATTCACAATACTTAGATTTTTTTATTTTCTCTCTTCTTTCTCTCCAAACCAAACAAGAGAAGGGAAAAATTTTAATTTTCCTTTATTTTTCTCACTTTCCTCAAGTTCCAAACAGAGCCCTTAAACTGAAAAGCCGGGCCCTGACGTGGAATATTTGTTTGTACAAGTAAGCCAACAGATTAGCCGAGCAGCTAAGAAATAGTTACCATAGGTGAAATCAACCACAGTTACCCCCTCTTGACCATAGAAGGCGAAACCCATATGAATGATGAGTAAAATACACTCCAACTACCATGCATCTCTTCAGAAACTGAATATTTGAGTTGAGAAACTACCTTGGATGGTAAACTGAACTGACCTCCGTTTCCCCAAAAGCAGATCAAACTAAAATAAGAAAAGAGAGAACTTCTTGGTGCTAGATACATACACGAAAGGGAGGGTGGGAATCTAAAATACAGGATACTACAACGAGACAAACAAACAAAATAGCTTGTCAAAGCTGCCATTGATTCTCAGGTCCTCATCAAAAATAAGAGTCTATATTTTTTAGTCTAGCACAGAAGAAATAAGCAAGTAAAAGACTCCGAAAAGGAAATAACACTCCAAATTTCCCCAAAACAAAGAGATGAGGACTGTATATGATGTACGGAAACAACATTCCATTCAGTGCAGCATACCATTTGGGCGAAAATAGTCAAAATACCAATAAGGGTCATGATCAAGATTCTTTGATGAATAAGCTGATTGGAGAAAAGACGGCGGTAGAGGATGAAAGCAAGACCTTAATGTATAGAACACCATCAAACTGGAAACATTTCATCTCTATATCAGCCCGAATTTTTAGTGGTTGTGGAGTCATTCTTCTTCTAATGTTCTTTTATTAAAGCATATTTAACTTCTTCGGACATAGTAGGAACCACCTGAGTCACCTATAGAATGAGGACACGGTAAATAGCCTTGCTATCAACAGTAAAAATCTGGCTTAAGAGACCATGGGCAAACAAAGATTACCTCCTGTCCATCAGGACCAATTTCTTTAACTTCACGGATGAGGGAATTGAGAACTGAATCAGGATCGTAAACAATTAACATGAATGCCTGCATCAAGGGAAACAGAAAAACAAGTGTAGGTTCCTCATTGTCAAATAGGAGACAATAAATTGCCGCAAGAGAAAGGTGGACATTCTTACCTTAAAAGCATGACCATATTTTCGGTACAAAGGCCAGCCAACATTAATGTACAGATCCTATCAATGGTAATTTGCTTTAAAAGTGACTTTAGTTCCAAAAAGTTTGAAGTTTTGGTACCTAAATAGTCAAAACTCTAAAGTTTCGCGATCCTTAACCACAATCATGAGCGACATAATCATTCATACAACATAACACGGAGCCACTTAATCCCATCGTAAAACTAGATTGGATTTGAAAGCAACCATAATCTAGTCCATAGTTACATAATCCTTCAATCGGACCCTTCGCTCTCAATCCTCGCTTTCACGAATTTTAGTAGTTTGGGATATTTTTTATAGACCTTTCACGCTCCTGCTCGCGCATTATGTGACTTAGCTCTAGTCCCATTCCCCTATTAATTACCTCAAAAATTCAACGTAACCAACAGAAAGAATTCAACAACAGCATCATATACCCCCACATGTACATAGAACTTGCAACAACCTATAAATCTTTGATGATTACAAAATACCTCAAAATTGAGCTTCATAGTCTCGGCCACGCGCCGCATAATCGAGTGAACAAGCTTCTTGAAGTTTTGAGCTCAATATTTGGACTTCGAATGAGCGGCAATCGACGTCAAACGATTGGCCGGAGCCTCTAAGTTGTCGGAGATGACTCTGATCAGATCGGAAAGGAAAGGTACAGGGTAAAAGGGAGGGAGAGGGAGCATCGCGCCTTCACCGCACAGTCGACGACATCGTTCCAAGGGAAACGCGAGATGAGATTATGTTGAAACCGGTTGTTTATGGTTTTGATTCAGTATATCTATACCTATTTTAAGAAAAATAAATTCATTAAGATCAATTACTAATTCATTTTCAATTAATGTGAAATTTGTACATGATTTGTATTTTTTTGCATTCTACAATACGAATGTCTCCGATCATTGAAATATCAGTGAGATAATGTAAGGGAACAACATTCCATTCAGTGCAGCATACCATTTGAGCGAAAATACCAATAAAGGCCATGATCAAGATTCTTTGATGAATAAGCTGATTGGAGAAAAGAGGACGGTAGAGGATGAAAACAAGACCTTAATGTGAAGAACACCATCAAACTGGAAACATTTCATCTCTATATCAGCCCGAATCTTTTGTGGTTGTGGAGTCATTCTTCTTCTGATGGTCTTTATTAAAGCATCTTTAACTTCTTCCGACATAGCAGGAACCACCTTAGTCACCTATAGAATGAGGACACGGTAAATAGCCTTGCTATCAACAGTAAGAATCTGGCTTAAGAGACCATGGGCAAACAAAGATTACCTCCTGCCCATGAGGACCAATTTCTTTAGCTTCACGGGTGAGGGAATTGAGACCTGAGTCAGGATCGTTAACAATTAACTTGCCTGCATCAAGGGGAACAAAAAAACAAGTGTAGGTTCCTCATTGCTAGATACGAGACAATAATGGCACAAGAGAAAGGTGGACATTCTTACCTCAAAAGCATGTCCAAATTTTTGGTACAAAAGTCAGCCAACATGAATGTTCAGATTCTGCCAATGGTAATTTGCTTTAAAAGTGGCGAAAAGGACCAATAATCAGCACACTGCTCAAGTCAGCATAAATATTAGCCATTGGTACGAGGTTGACTGTATGATATTTTAAAAGGGGATGTGACAAGAAGCAAGCTATTATCCAAAAGAACTATGCAGTCTGACAAACAGAAAATATAAGCTTAGACACAACAAGATATAGGAGAACACTGTATCAGCTTCATCAACCTAAACTATTACAAATCAGCCATTTCGGTTCAAAACAGCAGCCAATTCACCTTAAAAGAGGTATTGATGGAATATAATTAAGCATCACTCAGATTCAAAGTGCACCAGTCACAAGCAACATATGGTGTGAGCAGCCAACGACAAGTCTTGAGATTCACAACACAAAACAGTGTAGAGTACAATACGGAACTTGAAGCTGAAAACATTAACAGATGAAAATCTTAATAAGCTCCGAGTTGTGCAGTTTGTCATCCGTAGAAACTCCTGTTTTTGCTCCAAATACCACAGACTGCACTTAAGAGTGATTAGCAAGATTTCTGCTATTCAAAAGAGTCCACCAACTCCATAACCAGATTTAAGGTGGCATAAAACTGCCAAGCCAAGCCTTATTCCGCTAGTTCCCTGTTTCCAGAAAATGGCACACACCCATGCTTTCCCATTGACCATGACAAATTTAATTTCTCCACTCCTTTCCCAAAACAGCATTTCTACTCCATCCCAAAAACTAGTTACATTTAGACCATCTTACTTGGAAAGAAAATGAGTAACATAATTCCATGTTCTATGACTTTAGTTCCAAAAAGTTTGAAGTTTTGGTACCTAAATAGTCAAAAACTCTAAAATTTGGCAATCCTAAACCACAATCATGAGCCATATGATCATTCATCCAACATACCACGGAGCCACTTAATCCCATCCTATCCCTTCATTGGATTTGAAAGCAACCATAATCTAGTCCATAGTTACATAATCCTTCAATCAGACCCTTTCGCCCTCAATCCTCACTTCCACGAATTTTAGTAGTTTGGATATTTTTTAAAGACCTTTCACGCTCCCGCTCGCGCATTATGTGACTTAGCTCTAGTCCCATTTCCCTATTAGTAAATTCAAACCCCAAGCATTAATTACCTCAAAAATTCAACGTGACTAACAGAAAGAATTAAACAACAGCATCATATACCCCCACATGTACATAGAACTTGCAAAAACCTATAAATCTTCGATGATTACAAGATACCTCAAGATCGAGTGAACAAGCTTCTTGAAGTTTTGAGCTCAATATTTGGACTTCGAAGGAGCGGCAGTCGACGTCGTTTCGGCCGGAGCCTCTATGTTGCCGACCGTTGTCGGAGATGACACTGATCTGATCGGACAGGAAAAGGGAGGGAGTCCGAGCCTCACCGCACGGCGTTCTGAGGGAAACGCGCGAGATGAGATTATGTTAAGCCTGTTATTATGGTTTTGATTGAGTACAGCCGGACCTATTTTAAAAAATATAAATTCATTAAGATCAAATACTAATTTATTTTGAAATAAAATGAAATTTATACATAATTTGTATTTTTTTGCGTTCTACAATACGAATGTCTCCGATCATTGAAATATTAGTGAGATAGATAGAAAACGCAACTAAAATACCCTAAATGATATTGATATAAAAGAGGATATGATTCAATGTATCCACATCTATTTTTAGAAATAGAAATTCATTTAGATTAAATATTTGTATATATATTCTATTTATGAGATATTTGTACATCATATATCATATATGTTATAATAATTTCTTCAAGAGTGATGTATCGGATCGCTAAATAATGGTTGATATAGGTACAAATCGCCGGTATAGTCTAAGAGTTCTCAGAATTGAAACGATGTCGTTTTAGTAGCATGACCCAGGTTGAACATATGTCATGACGTAGAAATGAAATGATGTAGTTTTACTAGCATGACACAGGTTCAACCTGTGTCATGACGTGGGATTGGAACGAAGTCGTTTTAGTCGCATGTGAAACGATGACGTTTTATTATTATGACACAGGTTGAACCTGTGGCATGACGTGGAAAATATTTTTAAAAAACCCTCCTAAATCTTTTAAAATCGAGTCCAAAACGACGTCTGTTTGTTCCCCTCCTCCCTTACTAGTCGATACAAACACAGAGAGGGCGACGACCCACCCAGGCGACCACGATCCCCACCGCCGCCGCCGACCACACCGCCTCCACCTCCGGCGAGAGAAAAGAACACCTTGGAATCACGCGGTCTAAGACTCCAATCTGGTTAGATTTTGTCGTAGTTTCATATCTTCATTCTTCCATGTGAATGACCACTATAATGATTCAAAAACGTCCCATAATTTCACTACTCTTTGAAGCTTCATTAAGAGAATGGCAGATTGAGAGTGTATAGGGGAGAGACATTATAGGCATGTTGATGTAATTGGGTTTCATGCTTCTGTTCACAAAAGTTCTGCTGAGATTTTCTCGTACAAGTAGAGTTGTTATCAGAGCAGATTTCAATGGCAGAGGCAGCCGAACTCTAGCTGCTCCTTGAAAAGGTGGTTCCTATAATTTGGACCAGCTACCTTTTGAAAAGTCTTTTGGTTCCAATTTTTCCAATTTTGACGTTCTGAAACTGATGGAATGAAATGGGAGAAGCAGTTTCTCTGTCCAGAAATGCCCCTCTTGGGCCTCCTCCTTTGTGTTCAATATACCAACACAAGGTACCCTGTCTTTGGAAAACCCCCAGGGTGGTTCACCTATGCTGAGCTGGAGCTTGCTACTGGAGGATTTTCACAAGCTAATTTCTTGGCAGAAGGAGGGTATGTATCCGTCCACAGAGGAGTCTTATCAGATGGTCGGACAGCTGCAGTCAAGCAACACAAATTGGCAAGTTCTCAGGGGGATCAAGAATTTTGCTCAGAAGTGGAAGTTCTAGTTTTGCTCAGCACCGAAATGTTGTTATGTTGATTGGATTCTGTATTGAGGACAGGAGGAGGTTGCTGGTCTACGAATATATATGCAATGGGTCGCTGGATTCTCATCTATACCGTAATTAATTTGTCCCCAACTCTGAAATGCTTTAGGCTATACCAATGAAATCAATGTAATGCCATTTATGATTGTACCTACTCAATGCAGATTTTAAGTTAACTCGTATTTATATTCATGTTTTCTTACAAAACTTTTAGTAGTGATCTCACAGCTAATTAGTGCGACTGTTCTGGTCTTTCTTTTTCTAGGGGTGATTCATGAATTTTGATATGCTCTTTCAATTGATCGAACCGTCTCTGTTAAGACTCAAGTTACTTAGCGATCTTTGGCTGATATAGATGTGACGTGTTGCTACATGAGCTGACCAAACTTCCATCTAGGACTTGAGTCTTGACCTTTTTTATTGGTCCTTCAGTCAAAGCATTCATAGTTTTATCCCATTTAATCAGTTTGAGTTGAGCCAATTTATCTAAGCTGATCTCTGATTCTGGTTGTTTCAGGTCATCACCAAGATCCATTAGAATGGTCTGCACGCCAAAAAATTGTGGAAGCTGCTCGGGGGCTGCAGTATCTTCACAAAGAATGCAGAGGATGCGGCCTAACATCCTCATCACCCATGATTTTGAACCACTGGTACGAAAATTTCACAACCTTCTACCAGCATTTTTGTTTATATTGAGAAAGAGCACCTAAATCATTACCCATGTACCTCTGTTATATAATCAGAAAATTTAGACCTTTTCCAAGCTTACTTCATGTTTTTGCAAAACTTGTGCATTCTTGAACCTCCTTCTCAATTATCTTCCTTCAGTGACAAAGTTGTTTGTATCCTACCAATTTGAGATACTCGAATATCATCTAACAATCCATAAACGAAATATATTGAATGAGCAGGCAAGATCTTAGCTTCTAAAACCACTGTTCCAATATCAACTCTGGTCTAAGAATGAGGAATCACAATGTTAGTACTCAAGTCATACGAGCGTTGTTAGCACTCTACCAACTCTCCAGTTCCCTCAGTACTACATCCTGGTTTATACATAAGATGTCGACAAGGTTTCTCTCAATTTCTTCTCTACTTGGCACTTATATTGTTACAATTGAAGGTCAAATGCTGTGATTTTCGAATGCAGCTGAAGCCATAGAAATTGTTTTTATTAGATTTTTGGTGGAAGAACCAATTTGTTGTGCTGTTTTTTAAGACTTGAATTACTTTTAAGGTGGTTCCTCAAATGAAATGCCATATCCATGGCGAAAGTACCAATTTGTTGTGCTGTATATCGTGCATGTAGTTTTTTTTGTGCAGGTAGTCTCAGATTTTCAGCGTTTGTTTTTTAAAAGGTCTGTGTTATCGGGATTTTCAATCCTAACTGATTTGTTAATGACATTAACTTCTGGATCGCATTCCAAGTATCCCTTTAAATCGATGAGCAAGCACATCCGCTCACCACAAAAATCATTATTGCAGGATCAAATTTGAAGTTCAAATCACAGATGCAACAGGCTCAATTGAAGTGACGGTCTTCCCTGAAGTAGCAGAGCCACCCTTGAACATTACTGGAGATGAAATGCTAGAAAACACACGTGAGGTAAGCACACACAATCCATATCAGCTAACACTCAGTGCAGAAACTCCCATTGAAGAGATACAGATTGATAGGCTCGCCATGAGATCTTTGAAATACAACTTCACACAACTTGCTGATCTCGAAAAAATGACAGACACTGGAGCAAAATAGGTAATCTCCACATTTACGTACCAAGATGAATACTTCAATAATCTATTTCATTGCAGCTTGTACCCTTAATTTGAATACAGTAGATTTTTAATTATGTATTTGCCAAATTTTTCAATGCACAACTTCTTTCGCTTCCCATTATTTCAAACTTTTACATCGTTAATGTCCTTAAATTATTAGTGATTATTAACATCAATACAACTAGACTTCACTGTTGAAAGCTAGCCTTATTAGTGAACCACCCTTCTCCATGATCGATTACTCTAATAAAAAATATAGCATAGTGATCAAGCTGCAGCCTGTAATCTTATTCTCTTCTGTCAACTCATTTAGAGCACATTCCTATCCTATGCAGTCTTTGTACAAATTGGTTCATTCATGAATCATCCTCATTTCTTTCACTTATCATCATTCATTGATTGTTAATTCCTATTACATGTTTTTTGCACTCTCAATTTATTGATTTACCACTTTTATCCCAATTTCCCCAATTTTTGACTCTGAACTAGAGACCTACCTTCAGCTAATCTCATAATTAGCGTCTTCAGCTTTCAACCTTTTCATCATTTACTGCTTTTGCATCATCTCATAATCTCCTGTGTAAATTTTTAACTGTGAAAAGATTTGTTACACCAATTCTCTAGAGCTCTTATACTACAACCCCTTGATTGCTTAATAGAGGCAGCTTCTTGCATATTTCATAAACCTACAAATTAACCAAAATAACCAGTATTTTTACTCTTCATTTCATTCCTGTCAAACTTTATTTGCATGAACCAAATCTCAAGAAAACGTAGCACTCTTAAATATTCAATGAAACACCATCATTATCTTTCATGAGATAACCATGTCGTGTATATCTTTACCAGCTTATGAAACCAATATCTGAATTGCTCAAGGTTAACTTATCGTCCTCTCTCTTATTGTCCTCTTTCTCTTATTTGCAACATATGTTCTTTTTGCTATCCTTGAAGTCCGCCTGTGGTAAGAACCACCTTGTACATTAAATCTGCTTGTGTGTCCTATCGCTACTACTGTACTACTTCAACCTACAAGCAAATTCAAAAACCAAGAACACGGGCAGAAAACTCGTGCTGGTCACGAGCTCCTTCACCTAGTTTCCATGCAATTGCCCTATATCAGTTCATGTATTTACCGTGTTATTGCAGGAGGAGGCCTATATCAATTGTTGCGTGCCATAGGAAGCAATTCCGAGTCATAATGGAAGCTTACAAGTGATGTTCAAATATCAAAAGAAGGCGTCAACGGAAACGTAAGTGTCAAGGCTACCCAAAAATTAGAGATGGACATCCTGAATTGGGCTGAAAGGCTGAAAATTTGTCAAAATCTTGAATGTGGTGGCTAATGATTGGTTTCACATATAAAAGCAAGCTGTAATATACAGTTGTAATATTCAATGATTGGGATATCAAGTTGTAATATGAAGTTATTGATTGGGATATCAAGTTGTAATATGAAGTTTGGAATGTTAAGTTGTAATATCAAGTTTGGAATATGAAGTAGTAATTTGTTGGAATATGAAGTTCTAGCATCGTTGATGCTGTCCTTGTTAGTTTTATTGGATTGTTGCCGTTGTAACTTTGAGACGCGGGGCGTTGGGCTAGGCCATAAAAGCAAGTGATATGTTTCTTGCATTCATGTCTTGATAGATGTATACCAAGTGTCTGTATCGGTATCTTGTGTCTGCATTCGTATCATGTGGTTCTATCTGTATCCTGTGTCCATACCGTACTTGTGTCTATATCCATGTCCGTATCTATATCTCGTGTCCGTATCCCGTCTCTCGATTTTTTTTTTGACATGGCTGCCTTTTTCTATGGCCTAGCCCGAACCCTCGTGTCTCAACTATCAACAAATAAATGAACCATATCATCCAAGTAAACGACACATTCCATCCATGTAAATGAACCAAGCAATGGCAATACAAGTTGCTCGTGTTACATTATAAAGTCATACAAAGCCCCAACTGGTTACAAAGTAGTCACAAAAAATACATCAAAATACTTCAACTTAGGTTACAAGAGGTGGGTAATACTGAAGCCAAGTACAGGAGGTGGACCATTTTTTCCTTTTCATTCACCCTTTACAATTTGGCAATATGAATAAAAAATATTGCTCGATCCACATTGAATGATCAGCTCTTCATTCTTTACGAGCAGTTAGTGGTTGGCGATGATCATCTCTTGGACCTTTGACACTAATGCTTCATTGTTTGATACCAAGGAATCCTCGCAAAAAGGTACAGTAGATAAGGAATGACCGAGAAGAAATGACTGATTGCATCTCTGGCGGATCAGAAACATATCCCAACCGCTGATAAGGAAGCATCTCTGTGACGGTTTCTTTCTCCTCTCCAACATACACCTGAGATAGGAATTTTGTGAATGAAATGGGGCAGTGGAACAACTGTATAATTGAAGTATGGTTCATAAGTAGATCTCTTCATAGGTGGAAAACTTGCACTGAGAAAGACACACTACCAATACAAATTAGTGGATACTTGGGCATGCAAGTTTAAGATTTAACGTATCAAAACTTATTCACCGTCAATCAGTAGCAAGATTCATCTTTTGAACTTAGATTTACATTTAGATTAGAATACAAGTACCCTTTTGCTTCTAAAGCTCAATTGTCCATCACGTATCTCATGCTTAAGGACATTAACTAGATCAATTGAGCTGTCCCAAGTTTTCACAGGTCCTGCACGAAAACCATATTATGTCATATATGGAAAATCTAGTGAAAAAATCATATGGCAATACAGTGTAAAGAAATGATAAGAAAGGAGGGTTCTCAGACATAGAAGCCGGATTTGATCATGAACAACTCCATTCAAGCTCCAATTAGGGTTGACCCAACTGCTATCTTCAAGTACCAATCCGAAAACTTCATTTCTTTCACCGAAATGAAGATAGACAACTAATAGTGGTAGATGTACAAGAGGGGTTGGTGGGGGCGGCGGCTGTGTTAATAGAGAAGGTAATAGGTGGTGACATGGCATTGGTGTAGAATGGCAGACATCTCTTTTTAGGGTGTAGAATGGCAAGCATCTCATCAAAAAGAATTTGAGCATTATACATTACCAATGGATACATTATTGACATTCGATAGCATTTTTTTAAGATATCGAGCCAGCTTGCGCATCTCGATTAATTCTGAGGATTCAAGTTAACGGTCTAACAAACCTCTAATGACTCGGTTTGCAATGCTCAACTTCTTTGGGATTCATGCATTCGACGTCATTGAAGACAAATACTTATTGCTTTCTCATACCCACTTGGTCAAATCTCTTAAAGTTACAATCGATACCATGTTATCAACAATGCCCAACTTTTACGATAAAATACACGCGCTCTCTCTAAAGTTATTTCGAATCGAAGTGTTATAAAAGTAGAGTAAAAAATAATAATAATAATAATTATAAAAAAAAACAAAAAAACTACTTGAGAGCCGAGAGGCTTCTAGTGACAGAGCGAGAGAGAGAGTTGAGGGGCTCGGCTCCCCTCTCATCCCAACCGCCCTCCCTTCCCCTCTTCTTTTTCTCCCTAAGTCTCTTCCTTCCTTTCCCCCTTTTTCAGTCCCCCTACCTTCCGGACTCCCTCTCCTCTCCTCTCTTACTTCTACGTTTGAGACTCTCTCCTTACGGAAGGAAGAATTCCCGATTTCTCCATCATTTTGGACTTTGGGAGACCTAGATTTGGAATTCCATGTCTGAGTACTGGCTCTTGCACAACAACCCTGGTCGGTTTGGTTAGAGCGGTGTCCCTAAGCTCTCCAATGGCATGATGAAGGCTTTAAGGTGCAGATCTGGTGGGATATTGCGTTGGGTGTAAGGGTAACACCCTAAATGGTCCTTCAGCCACCCACCTCCACGAGCGGATTCTGTGGTCGGACATCAAGGCTGAGCCGGCTTTTTTGTTTCTGTTTTATTTTGTTTTGTTTATGTTTTGTATTTCGAACTAGTACTGCCTATGAATCACGCGCATGTACTAAATTTTTATCTATGTATCTGGGATCTTTACCGTCAAAAGTACTTGTTTTATATGTAGCTTACTGAGCAGTTACAATAAGAGAAATGGGGCCAGACCAACTAAAAAGGCATTTGCAACTGAGATCCAACATGGTGATGCAGAGATGAGGCTTTCATTTGAATTGAAAATTTGGAACCCATCAAACATCTGTTGAATATGAAACAACCCTGGCGCCCTGCTTCATTCAAACAATTTAACAAGAAGAAAAGTTTTAAACGAAAACTCTTCATCAGAAATCAATTGCTTTCGGCCAAACCATCAACCCTTCCTTTGGTGTGTACCAAATCAACCACCACATTAAGCTTAAAAGCGTACCTTGTGCATGAGCATAACCTTTAAGGAGATCAACACGGGAAACAGGTGACAACAATACGGGCAATCCCACAATCCCAGTTAGTATTGCCAATTAACATGAAAATAACATTTCAAAGTTCAACAACCAAGTTCCCCATCTATTTAAAAATTAAACACGTCAATAACCAAAACCTCGGATCTCTTTGGAAAAGCAGCACCATTAAGCCAAAGTACCAAAGGCTTTTGCTATATGTGGCAAACCTCATAAGTAGTACAATCAGTAAACTTGGTAAATACTGAGTTCTAGAACCACAAGTATTTCAGAAGTGGTCCAAAACGATAAAACATTCACTATTAAAAATCCATCCAAACTCCAGATTAATTTATTTGAATGCAATAGTGAATCCACCAACACAAATTATCGGGTAAAGAACCACTTCCTTGTTCACAGTCACAGCATCAGGAGTTAACAGATTCAACTGCAACCCAATTTACCTGTTGAACACAAATGTAATCAGAATTTTGGTTGACATATTCAAGACTTAACACAACAATCCAGACAAAAAGATGACAACACCAGTACGAAAAAGAATGGGACCTGGATACACTCCTACTCCTGCTCTGGCTAGAACTGTGCTTTTTTGGACTTTACTGCAAGTTTTCTTGCGCTATAGAAAATGAAATCCAAAATAAAAGGCAATACACAATAGCAAAAACAAGGTTGCAACAAGAAGTAGTCTACCTACGGAACACAACAAGGTGATCGACAGGAAAACCCTCCTTAAGATATTCGATTGTACTTGGAAAAAATAAAAGGCCCAACTTCATTAGACAAAAACTTCAAAGTACATGATAAGAAACAGGCAGACACAGAACCAATATCCTGATATCCACAGAGATTCAGGCTTGAAAGTTAAGGATATCATTGATGATAATGGTAATTGGGATCTCACATACCTCACTCCCCTTGTTAGTTGTTACTAATCAGAGTCATCAGACCGACTCATGTTCGGTGGGTTTGATTTTTGTTGAAATTTGTCTGTTGGTTTAATTATTTTTCGTTGTCTGACATACTTGATCTTAAAGTAGGAAATCAGAGAAAGAGAGCGATGGCTTGAGGAGTTGAGGGGTATTTTGGTTATGGGGAGCCCAGATAGGATTTAGACACGGGGGGGGTGGGGGGGGTGGTGTCTAAAACTTATCTATATCCAGGCAATGGCCATATCCGGCTCCTATATACTAGGAACAAACAGGCGTTAGGGTTAAAGCAAAGGATATTTGGAATTGCATCTCTAATAGCCATTGGAGAAGGAGTATTATTGAATGTTCAACTACAGATTGGATTTTCATCCAACTTGAAGTTGAAGGTAAATCAGGTATAGGAAATGATGTTTCTTGGAAAGTTCTTTTTATTGTTATAATTTGACAGATTTAGAAAGACCACACCAAGAAAAGTTTTGAAAATCTTGAGAATGAGACCATCATAAGTTTCAGAAACATCATATAGCCTATTCCACTGAAATTACTGAAGCATTTAAATGCCCCCTCTACAATGGCAATTCTAATTCCATTCTAACTAGTTGGGTCCCTCCAATAACAGCTGGTGTCAAGCATAATACTGATGGATGCTTGTACGAAAGCAACCAGAAAGCCTTTGGAGGCCTTTTCGAGACCACAGGTTCATGTGGCTGCTAGGCTATTTACAGAGGACTCACCATTATGCTTGAAAAAGGTTACAGTGTTACACTAATGTGCACCTTGAATCAAACTTACTCATGGCTGTCCAAATGATTAATGAGGGAACCACAGAAGATCACCCTCACTGTGCTTTGGCTTTTGACTCAAAAGTTCTCCTGAGGCTTCCTCAATCCTCACTTACTCAAATTTATAGAGAAGCTAAGAGGAGTGCAGATCACATGGCAAGGTTGGGAGCAGAACAACCAGAAGATTTGGTGGTTACCGAAGAATCTCCTCATCGGTGCGCCATTTTGTCCTTGAATATGGCTTGGACATTGCCCATCTTAAGGACTAGTTTATTTCTGCTGTTTTGAACATGTCTGTACCTATACTAAAGTCCTTCCTGTTTTAATGGTTTGATTATCAGATGTACCAAAAAAGAAAAAACTTACCAGTCCCTCCAAGTTTCGAACAAATAAAATTCAAAATTGCACCCAAGAAAATTCAAGATATTGCTCAAAACAAGGCGAGGCTTCACTTACAGACGGAATGGGTGATCTGGATCTTGATGGAGATCTGTAAAAGTTCCAGAAACAACCCAAATTTAATATCCACAAGTTCCTTGAAACAACCGTGATCCAAGAGCCTTGATGCCTCTTCCACGTCATAGTTACCACAACGAAAACAGATAAAAGGAAGCCAACAAAATGATTTATTAGCACAACAGAGAAATATAAAGACTCATATCCCTCAATATAGGTTTAGAAAAGAAAAAAAAAAAAACCAACCTTAGGGCAAGACACCAGCCAACAGGATGCCAACAGACCGACAAAGAATTCAGATACTGTGCAAAAAATAATTGATAGAAATATTGTTCTACTGCATAGGTTGTTGGTTCCCAAATTCCAATAGCAATTAGTTTCCTAATCCAGCTTTACCATCCCAATCCATGATCTTCATCGTTCCCAATCTAGCAACCATGGACATTTACGATCTTAATGTGTTAGAATAGATGCACCATGAACGTTTCTAAAGTCGCCCATCTAGAGATCATACCTCAACAACCAAAAACAGCAGTTGGATTTGAACCATATCCCACAAAGATCCTGATATGCAATCCCCCGATCGCCGCATAATCCATATCTAATAACATGAACAACGTAATTCATTCATATAATTGGACAAAAGAAAATTGATGATAGTTGAACAGTCTAGTATTGAGTTTGACAGTTGGGTATATGTATTACAACCTCATCTGCTACCAACAAAGAAGTGAAACAATTTTTTTATTTTTTCCTGAAAAGCAAGGATAGTATGCGACTAACACTTTTAGTTTGAAGTTCATTGAAGCCACTGTGCTAGTATAGAGGAAGAGTAAAGGACAATAAACATGAATGTATGTAGATTCCTCCAACCTCTTTTATTTCTTAAGCACGAAATAGACTTCTCCACTCATACACAAATAAGACAACGCAGAACAGAACACCATGTCTGACTTCCTCATGATAAATAAGGCATTAGACAAATCATCACATTTAGTATGTGATTTAAACGGTGAAAAAAGTATTATCCTACGTTTGTTCAGGTATGAACAACTCCTGTAATTCTTGTCGACTGCTCTTACTTTTTCGCCGTTATTTTTCTTCCTAGTATAAAACAAAGGAAAATGCTAACGTGAGCCTATTGGGCACATGTTAAGGTTGAAAAAGTGTATTGAAATGTGTGAAAATGTATAGGAACGTGTGAAAGTGTATTGAAAAGTGTAAAAGGTGTATTGGAGAGTGTGTATTTTTTATTTGTTTATGTGCTTAATGTGTGCCCATTGGGCACACGTTAGCAAAACCCTAAAACAAATAACTTTTATGTGCTCATTAGTGAGATGCTCAGGACGATGAATGAAGGAAGCATGGTAATGAGCACAGAATATTATTTGGGTCTCTAGGTCTACCCTCTCTGATGCCTTTCAGCTTTGATTTGGGGGCATGGTTCTACAGCAAAACGTCTCTGTAGCTCCTTGGGTCTTGGAGGTTTAGGGGCACTGTTTTAGTGGTATTCTGAGAGCAGCCACTTTGTGCATATTGCCAAAGGTTAGGTCTGTCTCCAATCATCCCCCGCCCATACCCTCAATGATTGGAGACTAGATGGGTTCTGTTATTGTTGTTGTATAAAACAAATAACTTTAGTAAAATGAAACGAAGTAGATTTATTTCCAGAACACATGAAGGACTGAAATGTATATGAAAGAGATACCAAACAACATTAATACACTTAACAACAGTAAAGGAAAACGATGTGTAACCATGGACTATAATGAAGATCTTTGTGATCAAGCTAAAAATCTAAGAAGAAAACTATACCTTGACAGCGAACGCTGCTTTGATCCAGAACGAGAGGAAGCGGATCTTGAAAGATATCTAGCAGGTGACCGATGGGAAGATTTGGCCTTCGGAGACTTGCTGAAAAACAGTCACCAAATTCAAAATAAAGAAACAGAACTAAAAAATGCAGAAAGAATAAAATATAAAAAAATGACATGGTCCAATCTTCTGCTCCTACTCCTGCTGCGATTATAGCTCCTTCCTCTTGAATAAGAACCACTACGACTGGGGATCCAGGAATTGCTCAGGCTCCGACTTCAGCATGACATGAAATTTAACTATAGGCTACTTTTGGTGGGCTGGCATGAAATAGAGTGGAAATGGAATGAGAGTGAGAATGCCACACAAAAAGTAGAGAGAATTCGAATGGGACTTCATTCCTTTGTTGAACGTTTAAACCTTAAATCAACATAGACAACTAATAGTGGTAGAGGTACAAGAGGGGTTGGCGGGGACGGAGGCTGCGTTAATAGAGAAGGTAATATTGGTGACATGGCGGCCGCGGTGGTGGTGACATGGCAATGTGTAGGATGGCAGGCATCTCTTTGTGGTGTAGAATGGCAGTGGCAGGCATCTCATCAAAAAGAATTTGAGAATTATACCTTATCGCAATTGATAACATTTTTTTTTTTTACGGATGTCGGGCCAGCTTGCGCGCATCTCTTTTTGGGGTGTAGAATGGCAAGCATCTCATCAAAAAGAATTTGAGCATTATACATTATCGATGTGAAAAGCAGGGCCCTGACGTGGAATATTTGTTTGTACAAGTAAGGCAATGGATTAGCCGAGCAGCTAGAAATAGTTATCATAGGTGAAATCAACCACAGTTACACCCTCTTGACCATAGAAGGAGAAAACCATATGAATGATGACTAAAAGAGAGAACTTCTTGGTGCTAGATACATACACGAAAGGGAGGGTGGGAATCTAAAACACAGGATACTACACGAGACAAAAAAAAAATTAGTTTGTCAAAGCTGCCATCGATTCTCAGGTCCTCATAAATAATACGCGTCTATATGTTTAAGTCTAGCACGGCAGAAATAAGCCAGTAAAAGACCTCCGAAAAGGAAATAACACTCCAAATTTCCCGTAAACAAAGAGATAAGGACTGTATATAATGTAAGGGAACAACATTCCATCCAGTGCAGCTTACCATTTGAGCGAAAATTCCAATAAAGGCCATGATCAAGATTCTTTGATGAATAAGCTGATTGGAGAAAAGAGGACGGTAGAGGATGAAAACAAGACCTTAATGCGAAGAACACCATCAAACTGGAAACATTTCATCTGCATATCAGCCTGAATCTTTTGTGGTTGTGGAGTCATTCTTCTTCTGATGCTCATTATTAAAGTATCTTTAACTTCTTTCGACATAGCAGGAACCACCTTAGTCACCTATAGAATGAAGACACGGTAAATAGCCTTGCTATCAACAGTAAGAATCTGGCTTAAGAGACCATGGGAAAACAAAGATTACCTCCTGTCCATGAGGACCAATTTCTTTAACTTCACGGGTGAGGGAATTGAGACCTGAATCAGGATTGTTAACAATTAACTTGAATGCCTGCATCAAGGGAAACAAAAAAACAAGTGTAGGTTCCTCATTGCTAGATACGAGACAATAATGCCACAAGAGAAAGGTGGACATTCTTACCTCAAAAGCATGTCCAAATTTTTGGTACAAAAGCCAGCCAACATGAATGTACATATTCTGCCAATGGTAATTTGCTTTAAAAGTGGCGAAAAGGACCAATAATCAGCACACTGCTCAAGTCAGCATAAATATTAGCCATTGATACGGGGTTGACTGTATGATATTTTAAAAGGGGATGTGACAAGAAGCAAGATATTATCCAAAAGAACTATGCAGTCTGACAAACAGAAAATATAAGCTCAGACACAACAAGATATAGGAGAACACTGCTTCATCAAACTAAACTATTACAAACCAGCCATTTCGGTTCAAAACAGCAGCCAATTCACCTTAAAAGAGGAATTGATTGAACACAATTAAGCATCACTCAGATTCAAAGTGCACCCAGTCACAAGCAACATATGGTGTGATCAGCCAACGACAAGTCTTGAGATTCACAACACAAAACAGTGTAGAGTACAATAGGGAGCTTGAAGCTGAAAATATTAACAGATGAAAATCTTAATAAGCTCCGTTGCGCAGTTTGTCATCCGTAGAAACTCCTGTTTTTGCTCCAAATACCACAGACTGCACTTAAGAGTAATTAGTAAGATTTCTGCTACTTCACCAACTCCATAACCAGATTTAAGGCTGCATAAAACCGCCAAGCCAAGCCTTATTCCACTAGTTCCCTGTTTCCAGAAAATTGGCACACACCCATGCTTTCTCATTGACCATGACAAATTTAATTTCTCCACTCCTTTCCCAAAACAGCATTTCTACTCCATTCCCAAAACTAGTTACATTTAGACCATCTTACTTGGAAAGAAAATGAGTAACATAATTCCATGTTATATGACTTTAGTTCCAAAAAGCTTGAAGTTTTGGTACCTAAATAGTCAAAAACTCTAAAATTTGGCTATCCTAAACCACAATCATGAGCGATATGATCATTCATCCAACATACCACGGAGCCACTTAATCCCATCCTATCCCTACATTGGATTTGAAGGCAACCCTAATCTAGTCCATAGTTACATAATCCTTCAATCGGACCCTTTCGCTCTCAATCCTCACTTCCAAGAATTTTAGTAGTTCGGATACTTTTTAAAGACCTTTCACGCTCCCGCTCGCGCATTATGTGACTTAGCTCTAGTCCCATTCCCCTATTAGTATATTCAAACCCTAAGCATTAATTACCTCATAAATTCAACGTGACCAACTGAAAGAATTAAACAACAGCATCATATACCCCCACATGTACATAGAACTTGCAAAAACCTATAAATCTTTGATGATTACAAGATACCTCAAGATCGAGCTTCATAGTATCGGCCACGTGCCGCATAATCGAGTGAACAAGCTTCTTGAAGTTTTGAGCTCAATATTTGGACTTCGAATGAGTGGCAGTCGACGTCGCTTCGGAGCCTCTATGTTGCCGACCGTTGTCGGAGATGACACTGATCTGATCGGACAGAAAAGGTACAGGGTAAAAGGGAGGGAGAGAAAGCGCTTCACCGAACGTCGACCACGTCGTTCTGAGGGAAACACGCGAGATTAGAGCCGGTTATTATGGTTTTGATTCAGTTTAGCCAGACCTATTTTAAGAAACATAAATTTATTAAGATCAAGTACTAATTCACTTTCAAATAATATGAAATTCGTATATAGTTTATATTTTTTCGCGTTCTACAATACGAATGTCTCCGATCATTGAAATATCAGTGAGATAGATAGAAAAACGCACTTAAAATCTCCTAAATGTTATTGATATAAATAAAGATATGATTCAATATATTCACATCCATTATAAAAAATAGAAATTCATTTAGATTAAATACTGGTATATAATTTATTGATGAGACATTTTTACATCATATATATTATAATAATTTATACAAGAAGGATGTATCGGATCGCTAAATAATGGTTGATATAGGTAGAAATCGCCCGTAAGGTGCCTAAGAGTTCTTAGAATTGCAACGAAGTCGTTTTAGTAACATAACACAGGTTCAACCTATGTCATGACGGGGAATTGAAACGAAGTAGTTTTAGTAGCATGACACAGGTTGGACCTGTGTCATGACGTGGGATTGGAAGGAAGTCGTTTTATTTGCATGACACAGGTTGAACCTGTGTCATGACGTGGAAAATATTTTTAAAAAACCCTCCTAAATCTTTTAAAATCGAGTCCAAAACGACGTCTGTTTGTTCCCCTCCTCCCTTACCAGTCGATACAAACACACAGAGGGCGACGACCCACCCAGGCGACCACGATCCCCACCGCCGCCGCCGACCACACCGCCTCCACGATCCCCAGGAACACTTTTGGTTCCCTGGTGGATGGAAATTCAATTTCCCTCTGTTAGGATAGAATCCCTTGAATGCAAATACTGTCAAAAAACAGATGTTCCTGCTTGTTGTGCTGGGACATTGGCTGCGTTCTTTCTATAAACATTTCCTTCTTTCGCCATAAATCGAGAGCTCTTAAAAGAGCAGGTTTGTCAATTTTATGTTTGGCCATTTTTTGTCAATTTTACCCAATTTTGTCCTCCCATTTGGTGGGTTGCCTTTAGGTTTTGTTGTAGTTTTAGAGTGGTGGGGCGTATTTTCATGTCCTTTTAAAGTTTGAGTGTAAAATTTCTATAATGCCTTTCCAGGCATTTCCCTTTTTTCCGTCTGTATCCTGCTCTCCCTCTTTATTTCGTCTTCTTCTACAAGGGCTTCGGCAAGAATTCCAGTGGTACGTTCGCCATGCAGCGTGTTGTGCTGTTGCTTCTCCAGAGCTTCTGTTACGGTTACAGGTGTCCTTTGTTGCTCGTGCGGTGGTGGGGGTTTTGATTGCAACGATGAGAGTTATCTGAGAGTGTTGTGCGAGGTTTCGTCTGGTGGCTCCTTTTTGGGTTTTGGTTTGTCTCGCCTTCAGCGACTGTGGTGAGTACTTTGTGCTTGTGTGCATTTTTTGTTTCAATTGTTGATTTCAATTTCTCGCATGTGATTTCTAGTTTTGGGGTGTATGAGGGCAGGTTATTTGCATGTCTGATTTTGTTTTGCTGTTTGTCAGTGATTGAAAAACTTGCTTTTTTTTATTGTCAAGACAATTAATATAAGCTTTGTGTGTAGAGGCCTTTCTTTTGTATGGGTTAGCTTGGATTGTTGATTTGAATTCTCTTCCTGTGATTTTGGTTGACAAAATGGGTTTGGTTGTAGGCTTGTGTTTTGGGTTTTGAGCTATTTTTTCGTCATTTGTAGATTAGGAATACAAGGATTTTTTTATTTTTTATTTTTTTTTGAGGTGCATGTGTGTTCATGTGCTTCTATTTTTATTCTATGGAAGGTATATGGAAAATGAATTTTGGGAATTCTAGACCTAGGGTTTAAATATATGTTGTTTCATTCTTTTTAGATGTGCTTTTGATGCTATTTTGTGAAAGGAAATGGTCATTTTTTGTTTATCTTTATAGCATTGCCTGTTTAAGTATGTTTGTGATGTATTCTCTGGAAATTCAGTAGTGATATGTAATTGCTGGGCTTACAGAATTTCAATCTGGTGTGGTAAGGCCTATGAAGCCTTTGGCATGGAAAATTTGTTTATTGGGTGTGACCATTTGATGATTATTGTTCTTATTCTCATATGTCTAACAACTGAAGTTCTAATTTCACCTGGAAAAAGTGGAAACCTCACAACTGATTGTAGTTAATGTGAAGCTATCCAGTTTTATCTGTTTAACTATTTTTCTTGGTTCTAGGTGGCAGTCCCTCGAATTCTTCAACAAACCAATGAGGCTTTCTTCGCAGAGACTATTAATACACTAAAGCAGTTCTCCTATGTTTGTTACGAGAGAATAAAGGATATCCCTTGCATTACATGCCCATATAAACCAGAGGGATCCATGGTTTTGATGGTAAGCAATCAGTATAGTTATTTTCATGGTTCTCTCTATGGCGAAGTAAAGCGGTGTTTGGGAGAAGTCCTGTTTATTTTTTGAGGTGAAGCTGAATCTTTCCCTCCTAAAAGACATCAGTGAGGACATTGGCTTCTGCTTCAAATTCGCCAAGGAGGAATCTGTGATCTTCCTTCCCGGTGAGCTAAAAATCATCAATTGCCCACAGTTAAATTTCACTATATCATTGGTGAAAAAGATGGTTTGGTAATAATGTCATAATTGTTGCTGCAATGTTATAATGATGCTGAAAGCATTAGATTATTGTCTTGAATCGGATTTCTACTGTTTACTATCAAGGGTCTGGAAGTAAGTCCAAGAGAGAAACTTTATTAGGGGGACTAAGAACTTTTCATTAAAATAAGGTTCAAATCACATTCTGGTAAGAATATTGTTGTTTCTTAACAACTTTGAATGAGATGACTCTGGCCTCTAATAGACTGATACGAATGCCAGGAACATTCAGTACTTGCATTCTGCTGGTCGATGGAAATGCTTAATCAGTTTTTGAATCACCTTTTACCTAATACTTTCACCTCATTTTCGGATGGATGCATGGGTTTGAAATGAATTGATGTTCGCATCACTTATTTAAGAATTATAAAACTGAGCTTTGTTGTAGAATTTCCATTCTGTACAGTTGAGAGCTTTAGGTATAGTTATCTGGAAGCATTTCATACATTAGCCTACTTGTACATGAATCTTTGACAAAATACTACATAGTACCTATATTGACTCCTTCAACCACAAATCAGTTTATTTCAAATTCACTAATCAAAACCGCACTTTAACCATTTGCAATCCTCCAGTAAGCACAAGTCTTGCGACTGATGATCATCAGGTCACGTTTTCTGCCCTTGAGTTGATTTCGTACACAAAAAGGTGATGAAGATGTAGGCACAGCACCCACAGAGGTTGACTCGAGTGTTCATTCGGGTTTTCAAACTTGAACTGCTCGAGGAAGCAGATGTTTTTCCAGTTTTTAAAAGTTGAGGCAACCCTCGAGAATGAGACTAGTCTGTCCCAAAGGCAGGATTCTTTTCATTCTGGGCAGGATCAGAGAACCAAGGAATGGGAGCCTCAACTCCAGGAGGAATATCTATGCTATGAAAATGGGCTTGCAGAACTGCATACTCATCATCATTCTGTACATACTCTATGCTATTCATAAAACCATCATAGCAATGAGAAAAATTGTCACGGACACCTTTTAGATTAAAAGAAGTATCAAGTCTTGGGGAAGAGCTCTTCTTAGAAGACCCAACTCCATCCCCTGATCCAGGCTTCAATTGCAATCCAAAAAGGCGATCGAAAGTTAGTGACCTCCCCGTTTGCTTCTTGGAGGTTAATTTTTTACTCTTGCCCTTGTAGCATTCCATTTGTGTTTGTTACTCGATTGAGTCGACGTTCACACACTCCACGTGTTTGTTCTATTGCTCGAGTAAGTTGAAGACCCAAAATATGTAGTTATATTTGGTCTCGTTCCAAAAATCGTAAACTTCAATTGCATAGAACTAGACATCGAAACAAGATCCGTGGAGTTCGAACATCAGACTGCTGAAATCTCAATGATGGAAAAGATTGCAGGGTCGTCTTATGCTTTAATCGGAAATTTACATGTTAGGCACAAACATATGTGCATTGGCATCCTTGTGAACTTGTCATGGTGTTACTCTTCTTTGCAACTAAACAAGCTTGATTTTCACTTTTACATCCAATTTTGGTTCTTAAAATGATTGTCGAACAGGATTTCATTACTTAAGGATTTGGTTGTGAATCTCTTTTTTTAAAAAGCAATTTTTTTTGTTAATCTTTGCAAACAGATTACAAAAATTAAAGAGATCCAAAGAACTAGGCATCACGATAGAGAGCGTGCAAATTTTGTTGTGCATCATTGTCTACTTGATCACTATGAAAGCATTGTTACCAGATTTAAAAAAACGTGGATTGGTGGTTTATCCGCATCTGTTCGTGTGCTTGCTAGAGGAGGCCTAATGTGATTGTGATTATTGATCTGGCTGCAGAGAGGGGACAATGCTTCCAGGGTTGCAGGGGAACTCGGGAAGAGGCAGATCAGTATAATGGTTTTAACTTGATTATAGTCAATCTTTGTTCCATGACCTTGGTTTACGTTACCAACAAATTGAAAGAAGATAACCTGGAGATCTCACCTGGTATTTATGTCTTATCAAATTCAAGGCTGGACTCACCTTGGCCTAAGGTAAGAAGACAAATATTGATCTATGTAATAGCACCGGAATGCACGCTTGAATTGGTTAATATTTTGCTAACAACAGAGTAAAGTAGGTTTTCGTTCTCCATATACCTTCTGCAGAACAACAATAGAACCAGACAACATTTTCCTTGGTTACTTTTATTCAATTTGATTGATTAGCTTACATATCATTTCATGGTTGATTTCAGCAAAAGACCTCTGAATTTGTTACCATGATCAACTTTTTGGATGAGATGAAGGAAACCAAATACTTTCAACCCTTTTGATAGATGTATAATGCTGAAAACTACTTTCTTACTCGCATATTCTGCATGTAGGAAATTTTGGAGTTTCCCTAGATTTGCAGGAGATTCTGCTTTTTGGATGAGATGAAGGAAACCAAATACTCTCAAGCCTTTTGATAGATGTATAATGCTAAAAACTACTTTCTTACTCGCATATTCTGCATGTAGGAAATTTTGGAGTTTCCCTAGATTTGCAGGAGATTCTGCCAGTGGCCACCGAAGGCTTCATTCAGGAGCAAGTCCTGGGCTCCCAGATGATCCTTCGGCTCCATGATGTTTATGATCTTAACAAAGTATGCGCATCTATGTATAATTCTATGTTTTTTGTTAGCTTACACACTTCCTGAATTATACTGTTTTCATTTGCTTCCTGATTCATTTTCGATAGACAAATGTGAAGATAAAAGTTGTTTCTGGATCACGAAGTGGAGCAGTGGCTGTGGAGGCCAAGAGAGCTCAAGCTGCTTGGGTTATACTGGACAAGTAATAATTCGAGTTTGAAAACGATTGATTTATGTTTGAACTTTGAACTGCTGCGGCTTACTTATAACTGGTTTTTTTTTTTTCTGTGTTGGGAAGCTGTGCAAACTGCCAATATGGTGGCACATCTTATGCTTTGTGCTTACTGGAGTCAGAAAAAAAGACTTCGAAAATGCTTTAGAAAGCAGATGTTTCACAAGCTCCATTTTGATGCTTTATGGTTTTTGCTTTTTGCTTTTGGGATAGTTCTGGTTCAACAAACACCCAATTCATGTGAAGGAACGTTTTTCAAATTAAATTATTCAGTTATAGTATATTTTTATTCTTGAAAGTATGTTCCTGGAGTGATCTATGTGGTGACTTGTAGACAGCTCAAGCATGAAGAAATGCGCTGTATGGAAGAGCTACAATGCAACATTGTCGTGATGAAACGCTCGCTCCCAAAAGCACAACTTTTTTGAATCAGAACATCAATAAACACCCAAGAACATATTTCCCACACAAACAAGATATAAAGGAAGCAAACATAAAAGAATCGAGTATGAGACAGTGTAAAGAAGTGATAAGAAAGGAGGGTTGTCAAACAAAGAAGCCGGATTTGATCATGAACAACTCCATTCAAGCTCCAATTAGGGCTGACCCAACTGCTATCTTCAAGTACCAATCCCAAAACTTCATTTCTTTCACCAAAAGGAAGATAGACAACTAATAGTGGTAGAGGTACAAGAGGGCTTGGTGGGGGCGGCGGCTGCATTAATAGAGAAGGTAATAGTTACGGATGGAGATTTCACTATGGAGGGGCTAGCCTATATAATTCTCATAGGAAAAATTTTGAAATTTTTTTTCCTATATAATACTAGAGGCTTTTTTTTCTCCTTGCAGAGGCGACCGCGCCCTACTGGCACCCCAACTCCATCCATGGTAATAGTGGTGACATGGTGGCCCTGGTGGTGGTGACATGGCATTGGTGTAGAATGGCAGGCATCTCTTTTTGGGGTGTAGAATGGCAAGCATCTCATCAAAAAGAATTTGAGCATTATACATAATTGACATTCAATAGCATTTTTTTTTTGGATGTCGGTCATCTTATGCGCATCTCGATTAATTCTAAGGCCTTCAAGTTAACGGCCTAACAAACCTCTCATGACTCAATTTGAAATGCTCAGCTTCTGTGGGATTCGAGCATTTGACGTCATTGAAGGCATACTTATTGCTTTCTCATACCCACTTGGTCAAACCTTTTAGAGTTACAATCGATAGCATGTTATCAACAATTCCAGACTTTTACGATAAAATACACACGCTCTCTCTAAAGTTGCTTTGTTTCGAATCGAAGTGTTATAAAAGTAGAGCATTACCAAAAAAAAAAAAAACTATTTGAGAGCCCAGAGGCTTCTAGAGAGAGAGAAAGAGTGTGTTCAGGGGCGGGGCTCCCCTCCCTTCCCCTCTTCTTCCCCACTTCTTTTTCTCCCTAAGTCTCTTCCTTCCTTTCCCCCTTTTTCAGTCTCCCTACCTTCCGGACTCCCTCTCCTCTCCTCTCCTACTTCTATGTTTGAGACTCTCTCCTTACGGACGGAAGAATTCCCGATTTCCCCATCATTTTTGGACTTTGGGAGACCTAGATTTGGAATTCCAAGTCTGAGTACCAGCTCTTACACAGCAACCTTGATCGGTTTGGTTTGAGCATTGTCCCTAAGCTCTCCAATGGCACGATGAAGGCGTAGAGGTGCAGATCTGGTGGCATACTGTGTCGGGCGTAAGACCCTGAATCGTCCTTCAGCCACCCACCTCCACAAGTGGAGTCTGGGGTCGAACATCGATGCTGAGCCAGCTTTTCTGTTTCCGTTTTATTTTGTTTTTGTTTAGTTGTTTTCTGTATTTCGAACCGGTAGTGCCTATGAATCACGCACATGTACTAAACTTTTATCTATATATATCTAGGATCTTTACCGTCAAAAGTTACTTGTTTTATATGTCGCTTACTGAGCATTTACAATAAGAGAAAGGGAGCCAGACCAACTAAAAAGGCATTTGCAACTAAGATCCAACATGGTGATGCAGAGATGAGGCTTTCATTTGAAATGAAAATTTGGAACCCACCAAACATCTGTTGAATATGAAACAACTCTGGCACCCTGCTTCATACAAACAATTTACAAGAAGAAAAGTTTTAAACGAAAACTCTTCATTAGAAATCAATTGCTTTCAGCCAAACCATCAACCCTTCCTTTGGTGTGTACCAAATCAACCACCACATTAAGCTTAAAAGCGTACCTTGTGCATAAGGATAACCTTTAAGGAGATCAACACGGGAAACAGGTGACAACATTACGGGCAATCCCACAATCCCAGTGAGGCCAACTTCATCATGGCCAACTTTATCTTCTTCACGCCATTGATATCACCCAGAGATGGACCATGACACCATTTAGTATTGCCAATTAACAAAAAAAATAATATTTCAAAGTTCACCAACCAAGTTCCCCATCTATTTAAAAATGAAACACATCAATAACCAAAACCTCAGATCTCTTTGGAAAAACAGCACCATTAAGCCAAAGTACCAAAGGCTTTTGCAATATATGGCAAACCTCATAAGTTATACAATCAGTAAACTTGGTAAATACTGAGTTCTAGAACCACAAGTATTTCAGAAGTGGTCCACAATGATAAAACAATGACTTAAAAATCCATCCAAACTCCAGCTTAATTTATTTGATTGCAATAGTGAATCCACCAACACAAATTATCGGGTAAAGAACCAATCCCTCCTCCACAGTCACAGCATCAGGAGTTAACAGATTCAACCGCAACCCAATTTACCTGTTGAACACACATGTAATCAAAATTTTGATTGACATATTCAAGACTTAACACAACAATCCAGATAAAAAGATGACAACACCAATATGCAAACGAATGGGACCTGGATACACTCCTGCTCCGGCTAGAACTGTGCTTTTTCAGACTTTTACTGCTCGTTTTCGTGCGCTATAGAAAATGAAATCCAAAATAAAAGGCAATACACAATAGCAAAAACAAGGTTGCAACTACAAGTAGTCTACCTGCGGAACACAACAAGGTGTTCAACAGGAAACCCCTCCTTAAGATATTCGATTGTACTTAGAGACAATAAAAGGCCCAACTTCATTAGACCAAAACTTCAAAGTACATGATACAATACAGGCAGACACAGAACCAATATCCACACAGATTCAGGCTTGAAAGTTAAGGATATCATTGATGATAATGGTAATTGGGATCTCACATACCTCACTCCCCTTGTTAGTTGTTACTAATCAGACCAACTCATGTTTGGTGGGTTTGATTTTTGTTGAAATTTGTTTGATGGAAATGTTGAAATTTGTCTGTTGGTTAAATTATTTTTCGTTGTCTGCATACTTGATCTTGAAGTAGGAAATCAGAGAGAGAGCGATGTCTTGAGGAGTTGAGGGGTATTTTGGTAATGGGAAGCCCGAATAAGATTTAGACACGGGGGGGTTCTAAAACTTATCCCCCTGCAATGGGACATAGATATCCGGGTGGGAAAAAACAAACAAACAACACAGGATATACCACACCCGGATTTCTATATCCAGGCAATGGCCATATCCGGCTCCTATATACTAGTAACAAACAGGGCGTTAGGGTTAAAGCCAAGGAAATTTGGAATCGCATCTCTAATCGCCATTGGAGAAGGAGTATTATTGAATGTTCAACTAAAGATTGGATTTCATCCAACTTGAAGTTGAAGGTAAATCAGGTATGGGAAATGATGTTTCTTGGAAAGTTCTTTCTATTGTTAGAATTTTGGCAGATTTGGAATGACCGCACCAAAAAAAATTTTGAAAATCTTGAGAATGAGACCATCTTAAGTTTCAGAAACATCATAGCCTATTCCACTAAAATTACTGACGCCTTCAAATCCCCCCTGTACAATGACATTTCTAATTCCATTCTAACTAGTTGGGTCCCTCCAATAACAGCTGGTGTCAAGCATACTACTGATGGATGCTTGTACGAAAGCAACGGGAAAGCCAGATTTGGAGGCCTTTTCCGAGACCACAGGGGCATGTGGCTGCTGGGCTAGTATGGCAAACTCAATGGCAATGCTAGCTTGGCGATGGCGCTTTGGGGAATTTACAGAGGACTCCCCATTATGCTTGAAAAAGGTTACACTGATGTGCACCTTGAATCAAACTCACTCATGGCTGTCCAAATGATCAATGAGGGAACCACAGAAGATCACCCTCACCGTGCTTTGGCTTTTGACTCAAAAGTTCTCCTGAGGCATACTCAATCCTCACTTACTCCCATCTATAGAGAAGCTAATAGGAGTGCAGATCACATGGCAAGGCTGGGAGCAGAACAACCAGAAGATTGGTGGTTACTGAAGAATTTCCTCATCGAAGCGCCATTTTGTCCTTGAATACGGCTTGGGCATTGCCCATCTTAGGGAATAGTTTATTTCTGCTATTTTGAACAATGTCTGTACCTATACTATAGTCCTTCCTGTTTTAATGGTTTGATTTTCAGACGTATCAAAAAAGAAAAAATTTACCAGTCCCTCCAAGTTTCGAACAAATAAAATTCAAAATTGCACCCAGGAAAATTCAAAACATTGCTCAAAACAAAGCGAGACTTCACTTACAGACGGAACAGGTGATCTGGATCTTGATGGAGATCTGCAAAAGTTCCAGAAACAACCCAAATTTAATATCCACAAGTTCCTTGAAACAACCGTGATCCAAGAGCCTTGATGCCTCTTCCACGTGATAGTTACCACAACGAAAACAGATAAAAGGAAGCCAACAAAATGATTTAGCAGGACAACAGAGAAATATAAAGACTCATATCCCTCAATTATAGGTTTAGAAAAAAAAAACAAACCAACCTTAGAGCAAGACACCAGCCAACAGGACGCCAACAGACCAACAAAGAATCCAGATACTGTGCAAAAAACAATTGATAGAAATATTGTTCTACTGCATAGGTTGTTGGTTCCCAAATTCCAATAGCAATTAGTTTCCTAATCCAGCTTTACCATCGCAATCCATGATCTTCATTGTTCCCAGTCTAGCAACCATGGACATTTACGATCTTAATGTGTTAGAATAGATGCACCATGAACGTTTCTAAAGTCGCCCATCTAGAGAACATCATACCTCAACAACCAAAACAGCAGTTGGATTTGAACCATATCCCACAAAGATCCTAATATGCAATCCCCAGATCGCCGCATAATCCATATCTAATAACATAAACAACGTAATTCATTCATATAATTGGACAAAAGAAATTGATGATAGTTGGACAGTCTAGTATTGAGTATGACAGTTTGGTATATGTTATTACAACCTCATCTGCTAACAACAATGAAGTGAAACAATTTTTTTATTTTTTTCTGAAAAGCAAGGATAGTATGTGACTAACACTTTTAGTTAGAAGTTCATTGAAGCCATTGTGCTAGTATAGTGGAAGAGTAATGGACAATATACATGGCTGTATGTGGATTCCTCCAACCTCTTGAGCACAAAATAGATTTCTCCACTCATACACAAACAAGACGACGCATAACACAACACTGCATCTGACTTCCTTGTGATAAATAAGGCATAAGACAAATCAACACATTTAGTATGTGATTTAAACGGTGAAAAAAGTATTATCATACGCTTGTGCAGGCATGAACAACTCCTGTAATTCTTGTCGGCTGCTCTTACTTTTTTGCCGTTATTTTCCTTCTTTGTATAAAACAAATAACCTTAGGCTCTAAGTAAAATGAAACGAAATAGATTTATTTCCAGAAGACATGAAGAACTGAAATGTATATGAAAGATACCAAACAACATTAATACACTTAACAGCAGTACAGGAAAAAGACAAGTAACCATGGACTATAATGAAGATCTCTGTGATTAAGCTAAAAATCTAAGAAGAAAACTATACCTTGACAGCGAACGCGGCTTTGATCCAGAACGGGAGGAAGCGGATCTTGAAAGAGATCTAGCAGGTGACCGACGGGAAGATTTGGCCTTCGGAGACTTGCTGGAAAACAGTCACCAAATTAAAAATAAAGAAACATGACTAGAAAAATGCGCAGAAAGAATAAATTATGAAAAATAACATGATCCAACCTTCTGCTCCTACTCCTGCTGCGACTATAGCTCCTTCCTCTTGAATAAGAACCACTGCGACTGGGGCTCCTGGAATTGCTCAGGCTCCGGCTTCGGCTTGATTTATATTCCCTTACCTACAGGTAGATTTCAATGCTAAACAAGAGGCTACAGGATATAAATTATAAGTACTAAATAGGAAGAAAAGTAAGTTAAACTCGTACTCGGACAATTCCTTCACTAAACGCATTCCGGAACTCAGAATCATAGAGTTTCCTAATCTGCAAGCAGCAAAACCAAAGTACGGTTATGCACATAAAGAAACTAATCGGTGTCTCTTAAAAAAAAAAAAACACTCGGGAGAACCAGTTATCGAATCGAAGGATAACTCACTGCATATTTCATGTCATCATAGTTTGTGTAATCCACAATCCCCGTTGTGCCTGGAAGACGGCCATAAATATAACACATAGGAATCAAATCACAAAAATACAAGGAATGACAGCCAGAAATCTAATTCTCTGAAGTCCCAATGCAAACAGTTGCAAACAAAACCATCAGAACAGCACAAAAATAAAACACTAGGTCTGATTTTATCAATATACAGTACTAGTCCAAACCAATGCAGAAGACCCTGTCTTAGACATAATCGGTCAAGACTAAATGTAGCTTGAAGTAAATTTGTACGAGTAACCGAATCCCAAGATAGTCAAATAACCGATTGCAGTAAAACTGATGTTCGATCCGGAATACAAAGAAAATCCAATCGTCCGAGCGGCTGGAACTGCTTAAGGAGTAAAACAACATATCTCTACACAGTCCAGACATATAGCAATGATCTGCATGAAATTTCGTCTTAGGTATCTGTCATGTCCGCCGTAAGCAGATTCATTGCCTGTGGATGTTACCAAGAACTCAAGAGGTATGTATTAGATTTTTAATTATTAGGGCAATGGGCTTTCATTGGTGGTCTTATCTATAAAGTGATATCAAACATCTTATCTATAGCAATGTTGCTCTTCCAGGTAATTGGCAATGTAGGGGAACTATAGCAGTTAGCACGCGAACTACACATTCACAAGATGAAATCGATTGTTACTTCCAGGAATTCATTACGCAGGTTGTTTCAGATTTTCTTCCCGCATAAGCTAGTTAACAACCAATTTATAACTCTCATTGCCGGAGCACATAACCACTTGCTAACATATGGAAATATTCTTCAACCTTTAAACAAATAACTCCACTTCTTTTGCATGTCATCATACCTCTTCCATCACGGAAAACTTGGGAGAAACATACATCCCCAGCTCGACGCATGTGATCCTGATTGAAAATGGACGCATAGGAATCATCAAATTAGATATAGAAAAGAAACTCTGAGATCAATCGAAAAGAGGGAAAAAGAAGAAGAAGAAGCATGAAAGTCCAAAATATGTCATGGGCAGATTATGTGATTTTACCTTAAGGTCTTGCCATGAAGCAGAACTAGGCAATCCAGTGACTAACACTGCACAACGAGATAACAGAGCATAAATTTGCTTAGTTATCAAAAGATGCAAGCAAATCACACAGCAAGCATATAAAGATCACACTAACCGCGATATTCGGAGCGCCTGGACACTCCACCACCTCGGCTACCACAGCCACTACTATGACTACTGTAACGATCAATTGATGAAGAATGTCCACGACCTCCATGTGCAAGCTCAACCTGTATAAACATCGAGAGCGCATTCTTTTCTCATAACCACTCAACAAGTAGTATGATGCTTCGTAAAAAAAATGAGTCGTGTGTGACAAACCCTCAGCCGATTCCCATCAAAATCATAGCCATCACGACCACGAATAGCATCTTCAGCATCACGAGACTCTTCGAACTGTTCAAAAAAAAGTATTGCAAACAATCTTGAGCATACGATAACCGACCCAAAGAAGGTGCAATCAAATCAGCTGAAATAAACTCACCTCAACAAATGCATAACCAGGGGGTCTTGGTGGGATTTTCAAATCAATATGGGCTATCGGTCCATACTGCAACAAGAACACCGGGTAAATAAGTAAGGTCCACAATTATACACAAAAACTAAATCATAATAAAAAAAAGAACTAAAAAAAGACACTTGTCTGGCACCCTGTAAGATCTTTTAATTTGCTAAAAGAATCCAATTTGTCACATGTCAATACCACACTTCCTACCTTAGCACAACAAGACAACTTTTTGTCTGCGTAGAAGGTCGTAAAATATTGTTCCATTCACTAAGCGTGACTGATTTCCTTATATCAATAACCAGAATCATTACAGTCTTATCTTTTGATAATGCACATTGCTCTTTCATTACTATGACAAAGAACAAATGAATGAAGCCAGTCAAAGTTGCACCAATGCAATTTACTTTGTAAAAGAGATCTTCTACTTCCCGCTCACGAGTGTCGCCGGGAAGATTGCCCACGTAGAGCGTTCTGCTTGAGCGACTCATTGTGCCTGAACGACAAAAATCATAACCCAATCAAAACGTAAACATAAACTTAAACAGAAGACGAATTGGCCATTTTGAATTGAGAAAGGGTCGACACAAAAACAATAGCAACAGAAAACCCAAAACACGAGGCCAATATGAACAAATCGATACAGATACACCGCAGCATCAGTTTATTTACCAGGCCACAATTGGTTCGAAAAATAAAATCACGATTTGCGAACGATTTAACTTTGAAAACTCTTCTTGGAACATAAATTCCTGATTATGCACAAATTGTTAGGTATCAATAATAATTATAAGAACAAAAACCTTCACCTTCAGACCTTCGTTGCCCTGGAATGATAGCGAAGATTAGGGTTCTCGCTTGTCACTTGTCAGTGAGGGTGGCGAGGGCAGAGTCCGTAAATGGGTAAGGGACGGATCACGTGTTGTGCTTCGTCTTGTGTTTACGTGTAGCATGTACTATGTTATTGGCGGACTGGAAATCTAGCGGTTGAAATTGCATCTCCGCTCAGTCTGAATTAGCGTTAAAGGTGTATAAGAAAACCGATATAACCGTTAAGCCGATTCGATTTGGATCGAACCGTTTAATTTAGTTAGGTAATGCGGTTCATTGGTCCAGTTATGGTTCGGAAAATAAAACTATTTTGTTATTAAGTTTTTAATATATTACTATAACTATTTTACCCTACTAATATTCAATTTTCAATTTTAATTTCCTAGTACGATATGCTGGTAAATTTATTTTCTCGTTTTAAAACTATTTCATTCTTTGTTTAAGCTACTTCATTGGTTGTTTTCATCAATTTTATGAGTTGTTTTACTGATGGTTGATTGTCAAGTACTTTTGGTATCATGTGGACCATATTTGGTTTCGAATCTTACAAATCCTATAAATTATTTGATGATAAATAATTTTTTGAGTTCATGTGTCATGAAAAGAGTGTTCCCAACACTAAGAGCATCACCATCACGCTTAAAGTAGAGAGCAAACTCCTCAAAAATCAGCCTCACCAAACTAACTCACTAATTTGAAGATTTCTTAACTTTGCTACACTAACTTAACAAATTTGGTGACCTATTGTTCACTCACCAAAAGAGGAGGAGGGAGGGAAGAGTAAAAGTTTGAATAGAGAGTCTGATTCTGTGAGTTTTCGATAAAGTGACTTGCTAAAGTTTGAATAGAAAGTCTGATTTTGTGAATTTTTTGAAAAGTAACTTGTTAAATTATAAAAGGTGTTTTTGAGGTAAAATTTGGTATTTTTTTTGGTGTGTCAGATAAGGATGCCTTAATCAGGTAGAGTCAAAACCGAACAAAAACCGGTCTGGTCTTGCGATTTGGATCTGGATAGGTTCTACATATATATTGGTTAGGTTTTGGTTTTTTATTTTCTAGAACTGATCAGAATGATCGGATTACTGAGTTTCTAGAAAACCGGTCCAATCCGGACCGTGTGCACCCCTACAGGAACTGCCGTGTGATTAATTTATTTTCCCCTAGTTGAAGTTGTCATGGAATGCGAGTTTCTACTACTCCCTTCGTCCCAAAATTTTAATCCATGTTACTATTCTAACTTGATAAAAAAAATTTGTTGACAACTTATAATATATAAAACTTTATATATGCAATATGGATCTTATTTGATAGATCTCAATTAGTTTTTTTTATTCAAGACTTTATATATGCAATATGGATCTTATTAATTTGATAGATCTCAATTAGTTTTTTTTATTCAAGACTTTATATATGCAATATGGATCTTATTAATTTTATAGATTCAATTAGTTTTATTAAATAAAATTATAAAATAAAAATAAAAATATTGTAAATTGAAAGATAGAGATAATTGAAAAGATAATCGAAAAAGTGAAAATGGACTAAAATTTTGGGACGGAGGGAGTATATCGTCTAAATGATATTTTTGGAATTTTTATTAGTTGTCTATTGCATAAAGACAAATCATTCTCCTCACATACATCACAAAATTATTATTTTGCAAAAACTAAACTCACTTTTAACAATTGTGATACGACGATATTTTTAGTGGAAATTCACGTACTTTTCACTTACATAAAATAACTTTTGATTTTTAAGAACTTCTACAAAATACTTTTACCACATGACAGTCACTTCTAAACATCCTTATTGGAAGTCCTCTCTACCAAGTCATTTCCAATGGAGGACTTAATTTATATATTTACGCCAAACAACCTCTCTGTAGTTGGAAAGCTAAAATATAAACTTGTAGTTAAAAATATATTATGACTCTAAAATAAAACTTGTTGGTATTGGACACTAAATATTGATATTGTAGTGAGTTTTATTTTCTTAAAACGATAAATGACCATATATAAACATGCACACCAATTTGTGATTTAAAAAAATAACCATGGGTACTTTTTAATTACCATATAATATATCTACGAAATGATTGTTATGCGTATCTCATGTACCACGCCTTACAATTTTTTTGTTTTATTTTGGCAACTAGTACAAAAATTCTAAATACATTTATTGAGTATCATATGATAAAAAAATATAAAAAAATATGAGAGGTTAATTTCGACAGGTAGGCAAGCCCGTCCAACTCCAACCAGCATTTCCATCTTTTGTAATGGGCTTCTTGATCTATTTCTATAACGACCGATGAATTGTTAGATTAAGCAAGCATGTAACTTGCTATAACATGATACTCAAAAGTATTAATAGTCACCAAATAGTTAGGCACTCTTGTTATACTCAAAATGTGGAATAATTATTCATTGATCGTAAGATATACTACCACAATCAGGGCCGGCAAAGGCTTGGGCCTAAGGCACTTCAAAAATGGCTAATTTTTTGGGCACTCCAACATATATTAAAAATGGGTTAGACTAGGGTTCTTTTTTTTACCCAAATAAGAAAAAACCCAATATTAGTTACAAAAGACCTAAACTATTGTGGCACAATCTTAAACTAAAGCCCAATATTAGTTAAAGGGCCTAAACCTGATATAAAAAAAAATTAGAAATGACTTTATTCTTTACAATACAGACCGAGGCGAGCAATGGTTATTTTATAGTAACTTCACCCTTGGATTGAATCTGCAACACGTTTCTCGATCTCTCCGAAAAGTTGCACGTCCCTCTTGATACATCTATCCCATTTTTGGGTCTGTTTGATATGTAGCTCGAGTAAGATATATATACATAAATGATAAATCCATACGATGCACCTCGAGAAGAATTATTTTTGTACCATTCGAGATTAGCAATGCACCCGAATAATGAAAAATTCTTTAAATAAAACAACAATGCACCTTGAGTTAATTATTTTTGCACCCTTCGAGAATAGCAGTGTAACCGAACGAGGAAAAATAACCATTTCTCTTTAAATAAAACAACGATGCACCTAGAGTGAATTATTTTTGCACCCTTCGAGATTAACATTGCACCTGAATAAGGAAAAAATTCTAGGGCACATTTTTTAGATTAGGCCTAGGGCACTCAAAACCATTGGGCCAGCCCTGACCACAATACCCTTGCGTCATCGTATACAATCTTTTATGTGTTCTTTTGATGGGCAAATACAGTAGCAAATTTTGATTTAATGAGAACCTCCGTGCTTGTTTTTCATGAAGTAATATAGATGATATCGTTAAAGTGGATACAGGTCAAAGCAATATTGCAAACTTATCACAAATGTCCACAGCTTGCCTAGCCGGCTTTCATAGAAAGCATTAATGGCACCCACCAACTAGTCAGAGGGCTACGCCTGCAGCGTCACGTGGGTGCCCGGTTGCTTCTCCCACACGAGTTGGCTCAGTGAATGACAGATGTGACGTGGTGACGAGAGCCGAATCCCAGTGCTCGAGGGCAACCAATGTGTAAATGCTCGTTGCAGGGCCATACTTGATGGGATTGAAGTGTCAGGAGTGGGTAGCGCGCGTGAGCTACCCGGGGGGCGTGGGAGGTACGTCCCACGGTGCCTATAAATACCCCACTCACCTACCGTATTAAAGGAGGTCTCTCTCTCTTCATTAAACTCCCTTAACTCACTCTCTCTCCCTACATTTATCACACATTATCTTCTCCGATCACTAACTAGGTCGTCGGAGTGCTGTTCCGGGCAACCACCGTCCGGGCTAGGCACTAACACGGGTGTTCAGTGTGCAGGTTCTTCTCTCCGGTCAAGGGCCAAGGATCACGTTGAGGCCACAACAGCCCCCATCTACCTTCCTCATCCAGGACGGTCCAAAGAGGTCTTTCCGGCGAAGATCCCCCCACAATTGGCGACTCTGCTGGGTAGCGGCACTGTCCTTCCCAGCCTCTCTATTCACTCTAGTGGTGGTTCTTCCCTCACTCAAACCTCTTTCTTCCCAGCTCTCTATTCATGGTTGATCTCACTCTTGGTCTGGACGCCTTTGACGCCGATGGTAACTTTACCACTCAAAGCGCACGCCGGAGGTATCACGATGTCAGGAGTGACTTAGGTCTCTCCCTCTCCCCCATGTTGAACAGGGATGGGACCGTTATGGTGGCATCCAACGCCGCCGGCACCAGCGCGGCCGGAGCAAGCAACAACGTCCTCTTCCACATGGATGGCAGTGTAAGGTCCCTGCGAGACCTTACAACCCCATTAGGTCCTCACACATTATTGCCTCCTCCTCCTCCCCTCACGATGGAAGCAGAGATGGCAATCTTGAGGAACGAGATCGCGTTGCTCAAAAAAGCTCGAAATCCACCTGTTCCCACCAGGACGCAGGGGCGGGCGAGGTCTCGGTGGACTCAGACAGCAGCCATCACGACCGAGAGCAACCAAGCGCCGGTATTTGCACGCCTCGGCGCAATGGTCGAAGTGGACAACCAGGGCACAACCCACATCATCTTGCCGAGGCATACGACGTCAAGGGATCACACGAGAGACGGAATACGGCGAATGACGCGTCCGGCACATAGCGCCACGGCATCGAGCGGCAGGACCCCTAACCAGACTAATTCACAAGATGAGCGGGACCAACAGGCCGCTCGGGATCTCGAGCGCCGTCTTAACCGAGGAAAGGCACCTGCGGACGGTACAACCAACCGCAGGGGTAACAACCGCCAACACGGTTCGGAGGAGCAGAGAGATGACGGCCACCCTAGCCGATCGATCGATCGGAGGGACGGCCGTCAGCATGACCGATCGGTGGATCGGAGGGACCCCCGAGGGCCTGAGCCTTCGATGGAACGGCAGGCAGCCTCGGTAGGCAGAGCGAACTCTGGAGCCAGCAAGGGCCTACACCCCGGGGAAACTTACGAGCTGCGCAACGAAGCGGGCAACATGGTGTTAATAAACACACGGACGGGGGAAACTAGGACGCTCTTCCCCGAGCCCGAAACTAGGGCTCCACCCCTGCACGGGGACAATGGGATACAGCCGTTCAAAAGGCGTTCCTCCGAGCGCAGCAATATGCACCCTGGCGACCGCGAGTGTCCACAGGACGCCAGGGTTCCTCCAAAGCGTACGTGTGGGGAATTCCAGACAGTAGACCTTAACCGACCCGGGCCAAGCCTAATAAACGAAAGGCTTGATAAGGCTCGGCAGTCTCCCTTCACTAGGGAGATCACTGAGGCACTTCCTCCCCCTGGTTTCAGGCTCCCGAAATTCGACAAGTACAAGCCGACCACGGACGCTCACAATCACGTGCAGCAGTACCGGCAAATAACCGAGCTCTTCGGTTACAGCGATGCGATCATGTGCAAAACCTTCTCGATGAGCCTCGGGAATGTTGCCCTCCTGTGGTTCAGCAGG
>JAXBDA010002859.1:0-38978 GCA_036023075.1 Gaultheria prostrata | reverse complement strand
TGTCTACTGCTTGGATGATGGAAGTATTGCTCAACATTACCAAATGAAACCAAGACACAGACGAATGCCTCCGTCACTCTGGATACTTCCGAATGCTTTCGCAAGCAGTCTGAATTTGTAAAGACCTATAAGTTTAGCAATTTCGGCCAAACTTAATTGAACTAGGTATCAATCAACGTGTTTTGCACATGGTGGTAGATAGTTGATGTGTTGGCTCGTTGGTGAACTAATTTAGTATTGGGTTTATCTTTGTTTGTAATCCTTAAATTATGAGTTCAGAACATCTGACTAGTAGATGGTCATAATTAAAAATTCTGAGGTTGTGCTTGATGCCCAATTACTGTCATTTTTATTTGCTTTTTTAGTATTGGGTTCATCTTTGTTTATAATTCTTAAATTATAAGCTTAGAAGATATGAGCAATACATGGTCATAATTCTTCTATGCTTAGAACATCTCTAGTGCACTATCTAAAAATGGTTTTCTAAAGTGTACACCTAAGTACATGTGGGGCCCTAGTTTATGTGTTAACACTACAACAAAAAACACCATTGGCGACACCTTCTTGGTGACAACACACCATTTTGTCACCGAAAGTATACCTACGGTGACACAACAAGCTAGAATGTCGCTGAAGGGTTAAATAGTAATGGCGACATGTTACTGTGTCACTGAAACTTACTTTTCGGCGACAAACTTTTATTGTTGTCACCGAAAGTATACCTTCAGCAACACAACAAGCCAGAATGTTGTTGAAAGATTAATTAGCAATGGCGACATGTTACTGTGTAACTGAAAGATACTTTCAGTGACAAGCTTTTGTTGCTGTCACCGAAAGTATACCAATGGTGAGACAAGCCAGAATTTTGTTGAAAGATTAATTAGCAATGGCGATTTCGGTGACAAGCCGTTTTTTTTTTTGTTGTCTCCAAAAGTTAGGAATTAACCAAGGGCTTGTAGCCTAGCGGTTATCTCCTAGTTCTCCCACAAGGGAGACTAGGGTTTGAGTCTCGGCAGAGACGATTGAGGGTTAGGGCTATGGATAGCCTCTAAACTCCCCTCAGGACTTACTCACTAACTCCCCCGCTTATTCTCCACTGACGTATATCGAATGACAAAAGATAGGAATTTAGGCGCCAAAACAACAATTTATTGACACACTAATAAAATGAGTGATCTGCTCCAAAAGAATGTGCATATAATAATATGGAGTATTTTCATGTAAAAAAATTCCAAGTGCATAATTGCATGACCGACGTATTTAGTCAAAATTAATTTTTTTTTCCTCCTAAAGTGCCTGCAAATTATGTTCCAGTAAATTAACCATTAAAGATTATTGTAAAAAAATTTGATTGCGTTTTTAAAAATTAGATTTTGAGGTGAACAAATTACAGTATCCACAATGTGCTCTAAAAATAGCTCCTAGGTGAGGCTCCTAATATTTACCAAGCCATTTGCTCAATTGTGGTTTGCAATGGGCTCTCCATACAAACTCCCATGGGTGGCTCCTAAGCATGACTCCTACCACGTTAGTTAAATTTAGGTAACATTGTAGCTAGCTCCAAGTGGAACCCAAAATCTTTTGACTTATCAATTTTAATTTTATGGGTTCCACACTTTTTAAATTATTTTTTTCGCAAAATATAGAATGCTCTAGCTAGTCTATTGAGTGCTCGTATCCTCTCTAAGGAAAATTGTAAGGGGAAAAAAAAAAAGCAAACACAAATTGAAAAAATTGTAAGAAAAAAAATTATGAATTACGAAGTAATCGAAAGACATCAATTTATTTTTTTAAAGACACATCTGAACATTTATTATTTGGTTAAAAAACCCAACAAATTTTTCGGAATAAAAAATTTAAGCAGTTATAATTTAAATATTTTTATTGATCAATGCATGCACATGTGAAGTGGTAGCCTGGTGGTTAAGTGTGTGGGTACTCAAGCAAATCGTCGCAGGTTCCAATCCTCGCGGAAGCAACCTTGCAGCCATTATGAAATATCCAAGGAGTACTCTGAGAGTGACCCCACCGAGGAATTGATTTTTCTGCCATGTCAGCATTCATTTTTTGGCGACAAGCCTGTAGCTAATGGGTGCTCTTTTGGCGACAAGCCTGTCGCCGAAAGCATCTTTCCGCGATAAGTGTTCTTGTAGCTGTAAGCATCTTTCCGTGACAAGCTCATTAACTTGTGGCCGTCGACTTTTAGTGACACGGATTTGGTGACTATGGTAGCTCATGTGGCCGAAGAGTATAGGCGACAAAATCCCATCTTTGGGTGACTTTTTTGGGTGTGGCCAAATGTGTTTTTTCTTGTAGTGTAAAAACTTAGCTAGCTAAAGAGGAATGCACTTTAATAGGCTACTTATATATGTCCATTGTCTTTTAGAGTGGGACCCACTTTAATGACTTTGGTCCCACAAAATTTCCCCTCTGGCCTCTCCATCCCTTCTCTTTGTCTCTCTCATCTTTCTCTCTCCTTAAGTATTTCCCCAAATTTAGGTAGTGACTTGGGGCACTTTAGGGAGTGAGGAGTGCCACCTAGGATTTCCCCACTTTGTGCACTATAGAGCATTTTTTGAATTTTTCTTAGTTAGCAAGGTATGACACTTTTTTTTTTTTGATCAGCATAAACGGTTGTATTTCAGAATAAGCCATCCGGCACTTACAAAGATTAACCAACGAATACAATGAAGGGAATAAACAACTAGAGCCTACATCAAAAATAAAAAGGAAAGACTAGTGTCAAAATCCAAAACACGAGCCATATTAATGGCTCTCTTCTCACCGACTCAGAGGTGCGGGGCACGAGGAGTTTGCAATTAGGACACAAATCTCCCTAAGGCTAGCAGATAATCCCAACACAGGTAACATTGAAAACAGTGGAAAACCTCCTCCTAAAACTGAGTTGTAATGGCTAAAATGCCGGTCCAAACGCAGCACTGAACACTCGAATAAGCTATCAATACCACGAGGGAGAGCCGGAAAACACTCCGGGCAAGACTCCGCTGGCACGAGAGTCTCTGGTCACGGGGAAACCCACGAAACCACGGCGAGCACAAACCAGATTCAGGGCAAACAAGCACAAACCAAAACAGAAATAAACAGTAAAAATTATTGCCCACCGGATTTGTACGAACAGACCAGTAACAAGACTAAACCGAACCCAGCCGGAGAAACAGGAAAAGGCTGAAAAGCCAAAAAAACAGTAACTAAAAACCCAACTCCTACCTCGACTTTATTCTCTGTCGCCGACCACCATTCCAGATCTGGGATGAAGAAGTGAAGACAGACTAGAAATCAAACCCCAAACCATCACGCCTCCACAAAACAGTTCGCAAAATGAATACACCGGCGCCGGATATGGGAGAGAGGAAGAGGGGATAGGGAGAGACGAGGGGGGAGAGGGGAAGGAGGAGGCGGCGGCCCCCTCCCCTCTGGAAGAGAACCCTAGATCTGGACTATGGGGGGTAGAGAGAGAAGCTCTCGGTTTTGGGAGAGAGAAGCTCTCGGTTTTGGGAGAGAGGAAGTTGTAGCCAAATCTTTGTTTGCTCGATCATTTGCAATTATTGGAAACTAGAAAGTGAATGGTTCCCGTTTTCTTTAACAGCATCCTCTGTTTAACGATGCATTTGTACTTATGCGTGACAAAATTGAGCCATTCAATCTCCCTAAGTCGTTCCCAAAGCACCCATTTAGTCAATTTTTAAGATAGCCAAACATACTCGTACAGTTAATAACTTGGGGAATTTTGGTAAAATGTTTCACACGAAGAACAATTCTTAGGAGATGGTAAAGACTATCTGTGATTCTGCATTGCATTATGAGTTCTAAGTTCAGAGTTGTCCCAGATTTTATCTCGAACTGATTTTCAGTTGCACGTTAATTTCAGTCATTGCATGGGTGAAGTGCAGATTTAAACTTTGTGCAATGATTCTAATGAAATTCAAGTAGTAATTGTTTGGATTCGTGAAGTACGATTAGGGTGAAGTGCATGTTATTGATACAAAGAGTGGATGTTTGTGTAGGTAAATCCAGCGAACGAGAGAATGCTTGGAGGTGGTGGCGCTGACGGAGGTAGGTAGCAAATTCTCTCATCATTTTGGGCTTAATGTTCTGTTATGATCGCCGTTTGTAATTGCTGGTGTATTCTCTAAGCCATACACGATGCTGCGGGTCCAGAACTTCGAGCAACATGCTATAACATACCAGAAGTCCGACGCGGAGTTCGTTGCCCTACAGGAGAAGCGAGGATTACGCCGTAGGCTTCCCCAGCTTAGTTTCTAATCTATGCTACCAGTGGAATTGTCAATGATCCAATATCCGCAGTAATGTAGATCCCTATCAATGTACTGACATGTTGTATGCATTCACAGAGGTTTTAGATTGCCCGCATCTCACGTGATTCACACTGTTGGACCCATATACGATGCCGATGCTAACCCCGAAGCGTCACTAAGAAGTACATACAGGTAGTACATGTCCTGCCCGGAGTCCCATCTTACTTAAATTGTGTGATGGTTTTGTTTGGTCTTGTTATCTGAGGTTCTGTGTTATTCTTGAATCTGTAACAGAAGCAGTTTACGCCTTGCCAAACAGAAAAACATTCAATACATTGCATTTCCTGCCATATCATGTGGTGTTTACAGGTAAGTTGGTTGCCAAGAACTTTCAGTTGCTAAAGCTAATGTCATAAGAAATCCTTTAGTCTTGCGACTAATTTTATCAATTGCCCTTGTCACCTTGAATTAGTAAGGACCGATAAATGAGCCAACCGAGCAGTTGATTGTTCAGCTTTGGTTTGACAACTTAACGAGTATCAAAAGGATTCAAGCTTAGCTTATTTATAAGGCGAGGTGATCTTAAACGAGCTTCAATCAAGCCCCTCATGACCCAATCTAGAGTGGATTAAGTTTTTTTTACATCATTAGCCAAACCAGCCAAGGATAAGCTTGTCCGAGCATGTTTTTATATGCTTATCGAGATTATGAACATGTCCAAGCTTGATGTGTTTATGTGACAAACTGATCTTTAACGAGTGGACAAGAGCTCGAACTCGAGTAACTTGGTGTGTTTATCAGCCCTAATTATCAGTTCAATGCGCTGTTCATCAACTTATGTTGCTTGGGCCTTATAGCAAATCAGTGCCCTGTTGATCGGGTATAATAAAGATTCATCTCTGTTAGTGCAAACATTAACATTGACCCCATCAGTTATTGGAATCCTTCCCTCTTTATTTTTTTATGGGGAGTGGTATGATCTCTGCTTATTTTCTCACTTTTCGTACATTTTTCAGGTATCCTATCGATGAAGCTGCCACTATTGCTATATCTACAGTCAAAGAGTTCGCAAATGACTTCAAGGAGGTATGACATGTGCCCAGATTGCTTACTTCGAGTCTGCAATGGTGGTCTTTAGTCCACTGCACATTTCCTCCATAAGATTTTGATTGATAAGCCAATCCTCTACTATCAGGTCGTATGTTAAATCCGTTACGGAAAAAATGGACGTAGTTTTTGGCAGTGGAGTTTAAATTTTGTGGTACTTGTTTTTCGCAGGTGCACTTTGTTCTGTTCTCTGATGATATATACAAAGTCTGGTTGAACAAGGCAAATAAATGCTTCAAGAACAGTGGTTATAGATGCCTAACAATTTGCAGTATTTCCTAAGGAAAGCAGAATGCACTGGATGGGATGGAAGTGTGTATAAAATTGCTGCATGATCTGTGATGAAGAATATATTGATGGTGCTGATTTCTGCACTTTGTTACATGCGATTATCTAGTGTAGCTTTGTAGTTACAGTAGAAAATGGAAATCATGTCTGCAAGTTGGTCCATCCGTTATCTATATAACAGAGGGTGTAAAACACATAAATATTACTAGTACTTACCTACCAAGGTTTAAGTCATTGTTTGATCCGATATGTGGAAAGTTACATTTTCTACCGGGCTACCCACTAACTAACTTCCCCACTAACCCCGCTGATGTATATCGTATGACACCCCAAACAAAATCTTATTTTGCCGGGATACAAAATCTACGACTGAGCTAAAAGGCAGATCGATAATGTAATTATACTCATGAACCCTATGGTAACCTACCGTAAACATGGATTTCATTTATCTTAAAAAGGTTAAGGGAACTGGGCAGTACGTTTCATAATGAACTTCTGCTTGTACAGTATGCTTGGTTGGATCGGGAAAAATCAAGAGATAGAACCCAATACAGCGTACAGGGACAGGAACAAAGTTATCCTCGAGAGATATAACCCAATACAACATTCAGTAAAAGGAACAAGTAATCCCGCTTCAGTCTGCTGAAGAAATGTTCTGAAACTCAATACATTGCAACCCAACTTGTAAACCGGTTTCGGGGAAAATTCACGAATCTTTGTCACATAGCTACATTCCTGCGAATTCTGCTAATGACACTCTCATCCACGAGATTATAGTGCTTCCAAACACTTTGACGGATCACACCAGTAAAGATGTCAACATGTTCTTGATATTTGTTGTACAGTACAGGGACAGCGACAGATAAAATAATTCCTGTCACCAATTTAAACGGCAAAAATGTTAGAAAACATTTGTATGCCTCGCTAGATTGAACTCATTGGCTCCTACCCAATGATACAGACTAAAACTTATCCACTACTGTCTAGTGAGTGCAATACACAAGTTTACTCCCTAAAATACAAGAGGCTTAATGGGTTTTATCAACCGTGGCCCAAGATAAACATATGCTTGGATAGGCCCTAAAACTGTTAAACTGTCCTTGGTCCATAGGTCCTGAAACCGTGAAATTCTAGCTATTCCAGAACCGTATCTCATTGAGGTCTCGGCCCCCATGGAAGGGGGGGCCTTCTTCACGCCCCATGATATCCCGCCCAATCACATGCACAAATCAAACATGGCTTTCTGTATGTTAGTCCACACTCCACACCATTTCTACTCCTTAAATGAAAGTGCATGAAGTACAGAGACGGAAACATAGCCCACATTTTATAGCAATAAACCTGGAGGCTCACCCCTCTCGTGCCAATATATTATAAAGCTAAGTAGGCAGCTTTGCAGGCACCCTGAGTCGGTAATGAATATGAAATACTACATGCTACCAATGGGGAGGGTTATGCGTACCTATATATGCAAGTGCAAAGAAAGAGACGGTGTAGGCAATTCCAGACAAGAGCCATAGGCCAACCACCACCTATCAATTTCAAAAAAAAGTTGAAGGCAATTTCCTAAGAATGTTTGTTTACTCACATCAGCGAGCATTGATATCCAATAAAAGATGAGGCAGTCTTTAGTGAAACTGAAGATTAAGATTACAAACCATCTTCCAAACTTTTAACATCCGTTTGAATCCTAGACAAACCGCCGCACTGTCTCTGAGTTCTCTGCTCACTTTGTTTTAATTATTCAATTTCCACCATGATGTAAGTTTATCATTTTATACGGATTCTTCTACATTCGTTTTTTTTTTCTTTCCAATGCCAAGAATAATGGATGACATTTGAATCAAAGACATAACAAGATAGTCAAGAATTCTCTTATCTCATAGAGGTGACTTCCACTAACCTTGAAGAAAAGTTTGAAGTCTTTGCCAAAAGTTATATCATGAGCCATAAGCAGAGCCTGATTGACTTTAATGCGAAACGATGCAGCCGCATTATTAACCATTTCTTCTGACAAGACGAGCTTAGGTAACTTCTGGAGTTTTCTGTGCACAGAGAAGACAACGATAAAATGATTTCTGCAGTAGAATAATTAAGAAATTGGAGCCAGATAAATTGTAGAGGATGAAAGAGTCTACTCATTTCTGAAAACGGCAAGGTTGGCCTGAAGAAACAGCAGTACAATCAAGATCAACATGACATCCGAACAAAGTGACAAGAACAATAATCCCGAACGCTCAACAAGGAGCCATGCAACAGTAGCAACAACAATAATGCCACAGGAGACCTGCCACTGCTTCCACAATACAACATCGGCAGCTGAGAACAAAGTGAACCAAGGATCAGTCAAACAGGATCCATCGAAACACCGCATAGTTCGCTAGAGATCGTTACCACAGAACACCAAAATGGATAGGGGAACAAGATCCCAGGAGCATCGTACATTCGTACTAGAATCAATTGTGGCCGTGTGAAACCAATATAAACGCAGGATACATGAAAAGAACAATCGACCTCACAACAAATGTTGCTGTGAAAATTTAAAATTATAGAGTTTAAAACAATAACTACCATTGAATGTCAATATGAAAGAATACCGATTGAACTCATTAGATGAAATTATGATTGTCTTGGATTCTGGTTCATCAGAGCAACTCCAGCCCTGAACTTTTTTTTCCCTCAAATTTGCTCAAAAATCTTAGTAAAAGCTCATTTTGATACTGTCTTCTCCAGTCCTAGACTTAAATTTCAAGCCCTAGCCGCCGTACGCCGCTGCCCTCCGCCCCTCACAGCCGCCGCCGTCGACGAACGCATGTACAAGAAAAACAACGGCCTCCTCAAACGAACGCAAGTACAATGGCGAACGCACAGCGACGAATGTTGCTCAGATCGAACTCGAACAACGGCCGCCTCAGAAACCCAATTTCAGCCTCAGGAAGTCGAAAGAGAGACAACAAGTACAAATCAAAGTTGAACCAGAAGAGGCGTAGAAGATGAACCAACAGTAAACATGGAAAATGACGAACAGCGGCGGCGGCGACCACTTTCCGGCGACGAATGCCGCCACAAAGTATCCGTTGAAGATTTGAGTAAAGGTTTGGTTCTCCCTTGATTTGGGTAAAAATCTGAGTAAAACTCAATTTGATATGGGTTTGGTTCAAAAACTGGAGAGGATTTTTGCGTGTTTTTACTCAGATTTCAAATTTGGGTTTGAGTTTGAGTAAGGGCTGGACTTGCTCTCAGAAAGGTATTGCCTCCATCCCAAATTGATGCTCCTATTTCGGGAATCTAACTTTTTAAGAACAGTATATAATTGTACCCAGAAAAGAAAAGAAATACCAACTTTTCTTTGTTAACTTTTTATATTGGTCATTTGTTTTGGGACTGCCCAAAATGGAAAAAAGAAGTTTTGGAACAGAGGGAGTACCATTTTGTTCGTGCTTGCGTGGGCATGAGTCTTACCTAAGTTAACATATGAATTATGAAATCCAACATGAACCAACTCTTGGGGCTACTGAGGTTATGTCAGCTTGTGTGGGCACAACTTAGTCTTACCTAAGTTAACATATAAATTATGAAATCCAACATGAACTAACTCTTGGGGTTCCTGGTTATGTCCAGTCTTTACCTCCAGAGCATGGAACCTCCAGAGCATGGAGCGCGCAAGCTCGCCGGACATCAGGTTATTAAAAAAAAAATTGAACCAACTCTTATGTAATCAACACAATGAAATGCTTTGAACAATTGATGTGGCATGAAGTGAAGTCAAAGTCTTACATTTCCCAGATGTTGAGGAACTTTCACCTGAACTGTTTCTTTCGTCTCCATCCTCCTCAATGTTACAAAGATCTTCTGCATCATCCATCGAAGTCACTGCCAACACCCCAACACAAACAATCATAAAAAAAAAACCCCCTCAAAATTGCAAAGAACAGAAACCCTGGATGCACAAACCTTGATCAAGTCGACCGGCAAAACACCCCGAGAAGGTCGAAGCTACAATCTGGTAAAATTGCGCTCTCTCCCTCGGGACAACCGAACAAGTTTGACGTTTTCAAGGTAAATCCCCTTTGCCTCTCCTTTTGTGTAGGGAGTATTTAACAATAGAAAATTAATTGAGAAAATCTGCTTCAGGGAGCAACCTGAATAGGGTTGTTTACAGAAGCCTTTTGGGCCACCGACATTTCATCGCAATGATCTGAACCGATCATCTTATAGGGTCCGCAAAGTAGTGTTCATATGCAAAAAATCAGCTTGACTCGGCATCGATAGATATGTCAGAAATTAAATTTTAGTAAAAAAAATAAGGGTCTGGATCATTTCAGAACCATTTTTTTTGCACCAGAATATAAGTTTTTACATACCTATCGATGCTGGGTCAAGCTGATTTTTTGCATATGCGTACTCCTCTGCGGACCCTACAAGATAATCGGTTCAGATTATTGCGATGAGGTATCGATGGAACCCCCAAATGGGCCTTCCATAAACAACCCTTTTCAGGTTGCTCCGTGAATAAGGCAACCTCTAATTTTTTTTTGACCAAAATAAGATCATCCCATTAGCAACCTCTAATTAATTACTGAAAAAGTTTGACCTTTTCTCAAAAGTTCAACTATCTCAAAAAAAAATAGTCCCCTTTTCTAATTTGTTAGTCCAATTTCATGTGTCACTTACAAAATTCTCTACTCCCCCTCCTATATTTATTGTCCACTTTAATTATTCACAACACTTTAAAAAAATGGTTATATTTTCTAATGTATAATGTTATATATATTCAATGGATCTTGTTTAATAGTTCTTGATGAGTATTATTAAGCAAAGTTTTTAAAATTGTAAAAAATATTAGGCTTATCTATTATTTTAGTCCCTACAAAATACACCAACTTCCAATTTCGTCCTTGCAAAATATTTTGTATCAATTTCGTCCTTACAGTTTCAGATGAATTTCAATTTTGCCCTTCCGTCAAATTAATGACGGAAAATGCTTATGTGGCAAACGGAAAATGCTTAAAATTACAGAAAATGCTTAAAATAATAGAAAAATACTTAAAATACCGGAAAATAATGATTAATCTCTAAAAAAATGACGAAAAATTTAAAATTTTAAAATACCGGAAAAAATTCATTAGACAAAAAATTTATGAAATTTATCTAATGATTTTTTGGAGATTAATCATTCGTATCGATGAGAGGAATCAGAAACGTATAAAATATGGCCGAATTTAACAAAGTTCATATAAGATGACACTTTTTTTTTTTAACAACAATAAAATTTATTGAAGAAAATTTTACAATGGGTACATCAAGTTGGAGGGAGAAAAGAGAGTACTCCAACCAAGGTTGGAGAAATTAAAACACCCCTTGGCCAAAGCTGACACTTTATAACAAAAAAAATAGCTATTTGGTATTCTTTCGTCTTTGGGAAATCTTTTTGTCTAATTCAGCCCATATTTATCGACGAGAGGAATTACTTTTTTTTTTTGATATCAAGTGTCGTCTTATATGAATTTTTTTTTAACTTCAACCCATATTTTTATATTTTCTGATTCCTCTCGTCGATACGAATGACTAATCTCCAAAAAAGTCATTAGAAAAATTTCATAAACTTATTGACTAATGACTTTTTTCCGGTATTTTTAAAAAAAAATTGTAATTTTTTATCATTTTTTTAGAATAATAATTTTTTCTGGTATTTTAAACATTTTTTTTGGTATTTTAAACATTTTTAGTTTGCCACATAAGCATTTTCCGTCATTAATTTGAGAGAAGGGCAACATTGAAATTCGTTTGAAACTATAAGGACGAAATTGACACAAAATATTTTATAAGGACGAAATTGAAACTTGGTGTGTTTTGTAGGGACTAAAATGGTAGATAAGCCAAAATATTATATGAAAGATATAAATAATTTAAAAATGACACGCATACTCGTAAATGGACAAAAAAAATAGGGATGGAGATGGTATATTTTATGATTTATGATGTTTTATAGGGTTAATAATCTACTTGCCCCTCAAACTATTCAATTTTTAGTTAATTCCCCCTCCAACTACGAATTGAATTTACTTGCCCCTTCAACTATGTAAACGTTAGTTAATTGGTCCAATCTCACACTTTCCATCCAATTCATGGACGGAAAACTTATCAAAAAATCCAAATGGTGATTTTGAAGGGCATTTACGTCTCCCACTTAACAATATATGTGTATCTGTATGTAAACACATCTTCTTCCCCAAAAATCAGTCCCCATTTTCATCTCTCTCTCTCTCTCTCTCTCTCTCTCTCTCGTCAATTTCCCTACCTCAATTTCCCCTTTCCTCTACTTCTTCCCCAATACAGTACCAGCAACAGCAGGAAAAGAAGGCAGTAGTAGCTCTACCGACAACATAAAAATCATGGCTTGAAATCCTCTGTTTGCAATACTAAAAATTCATGGCTTGAAAATCATGGCTTGCAATACCAACCACCATTAAAGCATTTACTTCCTCTGTTTGTCCAAAAAAAAAGACAACAGCAGCAACAAAATAGTAAGAAAAGAATTAATGGATGCAATCCAAATCTTAGCTATGGCAATGGCATTAACATTAACAGTAGGAAAAGAAGGCAGCAAACATGGCATGAAAAGCCGTAAAAGTAGCAGGAAAATAGCATAACGGTAGCAACAAAAGAAAATTGCACCATAGCAGTATTAGAAGTAGAAAAAAAAAAACCAAGGTTTTTAAGTACCAAAGCAATCCAGCAGCTTTATCTCTCTTTGATCGATTCCTTTAGAGATCTCAAAGTCGATTATTTGGTCTCTCTCTCTGTTTGATCGATTAGTTTTGGGAGTTGAAATAAGGGCTGCTGATTTACACATGATTGAGTAGGCTTGGATGGAAAGGTCTATTTTACCCTTCAATTGGCAGACAATTAAGATGATTAGGGTTTTCTCCTAACTTTTCCGTTAATTTGGACGGATTCGACCAAGTGACTAACATTTACATAGTTGAAGGGGCAAGTAAATTCAATTCGTAGTTGGAGAGGGAATTAACTAAAAATTGAATAGTTTGAGGGGTAAGTAGATTATTAACCCATGTTTTCTAATGGTCACTATCTCCAAAATACTCCACATATATATAAGCATACAGTGACCACTAAACTTCGTCGGGACTCGGTATTAGGGATGTTTTGAATTGAATTATTAATTTTTCGTTAGTTTTTCTTCGGATAATCTGTTTATTTATTTCGACAATCGAAATGTGGGCTTTTTACTAATTTTTTAATTGAATTGAATTATTAATTTTTGAAGAGACCGGAATATTTGACTCGGGCAATAGAGATTTGACCACATCATGAGGTGTGGCCACCTATTTGGGCTTTTTACTTAGTTGAATTAGAAAATGATTGAGTGCGAGCGTGCCAAAGAAAGATTATGTATCTTCGTTATCAGATTAAGATTGGAAACCCAGAACTAATCAAACGATTGTGGTTAAATGGTTAAATTACCTCAATTAAGAGAATTTTTCTTTCAAAATGAGGAAATACAAACCAATTTACTTAGGAAATCAAAGAACAAAAAAGAAACAAGATATTTTGATTAATAAATCAAAAGTAAACTTTCTTCGAGATCTTCTTGAACTTCAAATGGAGCAATTACAATAACTTCGAACACTCGAAGATTACAACAACTACTTCTACAAACTACTTTCCTAAACTACTTCGAACTGAGTTTGAATTCCTAAAACTACAATCCTAACTGCCAAAGAACAAACCAAGCATCATTGTTGTGTGCTATTTGTTGAAGATTTGTTCGGGCTTTTTCACTCTTCAACTTCTTCTCTTTATAGATGCTGCTTGTAGTTTGAACTTTCCGCCTATCTTTTAGGCTTCGAACTTCATCATCACACTTTAAAAAGTCTGTTGCTTCCCTCCTGAAAAGAGTTTGAATTTGAATCCACATAGTTAATTACTATCAAATTTCAAGATTTAAGACCAAAAAAGAACTTCTTCCTTGATCCAATCTACTTCATACACGTTTGCTTCAATTGTTAACTGCTCAATTTTACACGTGTATTTTAACTGCCAATTGTTTATTTTTACATGTATATCTCATCAATTGCCACTTGTCCAATCTTACACGTGTAGTAATGCAATTTCATGTCTTTTGGCGGTTTATATTGTAACTTCGAAGCCTTGCTCTCATTGGTCTCTTGATTATTTTCTAGCTATAACTGCCAACAACTACCTCTTTAAAAAGATGTAAATGGTGACGTGTTGAAGGTTTTAACTGCCAATAACTGTCTTTTAATTTAAATGGCATAATGATGTCGTATTGATCCTTCTTATGGACGGAATGATCCAATACTTCCAACTAGACTTTATGTTACCAACGTTTGGTATTTCTATACACATGTCTATAAAGTATTGGATCTGAAAATTTCTATGTAAACACCACCCAAGACCAAGCTCTGATACCATGTTAGATTTCTTGGAGGGTTCCAACCTAAACTCAATTAACCATGCTCGGGTGGCTTGGATAGACGATGTGGGATTTAACACCATTCACATGTGGGTCTCACATATTCCATGTGAGAGAGTTGGTTCAATTGTTGGTGCAAAGTCTTAGTGTCTTTATCTTTTCTCTACAAAAAAAATATTCAAAATTGATAGTACTAGATTTTTTGGATTATTTTTTCCTTATTCAAATTTTCTTAGTTCTGTTCATATTTTTTTTGTTTTCTGGTTCCACATGGTTTATTGAGAAAAATACTTGGATTATTGTGGACCCACCTAGGGTGTCACGCTCCCAAAAGCGCGTGGCCTAAGCGCTATCTATTTGTTTAGTATTTTTGTTGCTTTTTTCAAAATATCTGCATAGAACGAGGGTCTCTCTTCGGGAAAATTTCAAAAAAAAATCCTGACCTTTGGGTTAAATATCCCATTAACACTTGAATTTAAAAAAATGTTGATTAAACCTTTAACCTTGACACTCTGTTATCAATCCCAAAATGACATCGTTTTGTGGGTTTGTCATGGGTTTCAAAATTTCATCATTATATGTTCTCATATAACTTTTTTTCAAAATTCTTCAGATTATAGTGTCCTTATTCTAAATGAAAATTTGAACTAATTAGATCAAACAATTATAAATATCTGATGGACCTCATGTTTTACAAGACCACTTGATTAGTATTTTAATTAGGGAGAATTCCCACGAGGTCTAGTTTTGTCGGGGTAATTCCCCTCGGTGACCCACCCCCGAATCTCTCTCTCTTTCTCCCGTTACCCACCGCACCCCATGTGCGGCACAAGCTCTCTCTATCTCCTGTCCACAATCTCTCTCTCTCTCTCTCCTCTTTTTATTTTACATTTTAAAACTTAAAATTTCCACACCGTATGAAAGTGCCTAAACCCCAAACCGAATGAAAGTGCCTAAACCCCAAAACCGTATGAAAGTGCCTAGACTTCTAAAACCCTATCAAACCGTACGATACCCTTAGTGCCTAAACCCCAAAAATCCTATGAAAGTTTCTAAACTTGTAAAATCCTATGAAACCGTATGATACCCTTAGTGTCTAAACCCCTTAAAAAGTTGACTTAAATGTGTGTGGTTTTTTCGGTTTTCAAAAAAAAAAAAACATAGTGGTAATTAAGTTTAAACCCCTTGACCTAGTGGGAATTAAGTTTCCAAAACTTGACCTAGTGGTAATTTTCTTTTCTATTTGTATTTTTACCCAGTATCGGACATAGGAAATTCTGTGATTTGAACCCGTGTCGCTCTTTGCCTCAAATTAATTAAGGTGAATGTATACCTATACAAACTCTCTTTTGGAACGAGACTCAATCCCGAAATACAGTGTGAAACTTTTAAGAGCTCTATGATAACCTATTTTGGCTTAAAAAGTTAAGCATTCTTTTTGTTTTTTGACTTATTAAGGAAAAAGCAAAATTAACTTATTTTCGCCTAAACAATTATAGAAGTTACTTATTAACCCCAACCAAATGACTTTTTTAAACTTAAAAAAGCAAAATACATTTTTAACTTTTTAGAGGCCAAAATAAATAAATAAGCCAGCATGAGCTAGTCACCATTTCTACACAAACTCTCTCTTGGCTAAAAAGGTGCTCTCTTTACTTGTGATTTGCTTTTAAAATTTATTGTTTTGCTCTCTTAATCGTATGCTAAATCTTGAATTTTGAGTTTTGCTTCCCATTTGTGCTCTTCTTAAACATAGCCGGAAGATGTGAATTGCAGTATTAGTTTCTTCGATTGTAGTTAGGTCAGTTCATATTGTTCGGTAATTTTTGTCCCTTTCTTGTGAAACTCAGGCTTTTGATGGGTTTATTTTTAGGTTGAACTAAAGCTGGTGTGACTGGAAAAAGGAGCAGATGGGTGAGAGCCAGATATTTCAGTGGTTTCGTCATTGAAAATTGTAATCTTCTTCTTTTGTACATTTACTATGGAGGGATTTAGGTAATCTTCTTCTTCTTTTGTACATTTACTATGAAGGGATTTAGGTAATCTTCTTCTTCTTTTGTACATTTGCTATGAGGGGATTTAGGTAATCTTCTTCTTCTTTTGTACATTTGCTACGAGGGGATTTAGGTAAGGAATAGGAGGACACATTAATGCAAAACTAAAACTTAACCATTTTTTTATTTTTTGATCAACTAAAAGGGTGGGAGGGGGCAACCAGCATAGCAACCCCTTAGGCATGACCATAGGGGCTCCCGACCCGCCAGTGGAATGTCCGGTTCGAGCCATAGCTACTGTCCGTGAGGACAACCGTCACCACGGCACCACCTAGGTACTAGTGGGTATAAGTGTGTACCCCCACAATCCCTTGCCACTGGCAAGACTCGAAATGGAGTCTCCCCTAGGAATGTGAGGCACCCTACCCACCAGACTACCACCATCAGTGGTAACTAAACCATTGTTTGGGAAAGCTATTTAACCAGTTATGAACAACATCAAAAGTTTCAGTTACTGAAGACTAATTTAAGTACATTCCACGAACAATTTGTTTTTGTCTAAGAGCATCTCCAACCCACTCTTCTAAAGGATACGGACTGGGAAACATATAGTTTTTCAAAAGGAGACGGTACGAGTAATGGAATACGTATCTTGTATCGTAGGTTTTAACAACCATTACTAACAGGCACTACTACTCTGTTCGTTAGTGATTTCTCTTAGTCTAAGCAGTATTTTCTTCTTTGCTTTTGTGAAGTATTATCACCGTACATTTTGTTTTGACAACATGCTTGCAAATCCTCGCATGTCCCAAAGGCCCCTGAATGGAACTCGAACAAGGATTTTCTTGCGTGAATATATGAAGTTATCTTTGAACTGAGGTAATTCGCATAACCAAGAGGGGCAGAAAAGTTACAACAATGAAAAAACTGGCGAAGATGTGTTGCCCATACGTTCACGTTCAAATCACAAAGAGGCATTGGTCTTGATTAAAGATTTATACTTCCCTATCTTTCTGGCATCATTGTAAGTTCTAAGAAACGTCCTTTCTTCCATATTTTTTGCTCATCGTAGGTGTTTTGTGAGCTTGATGCACCCATAATTGTACTTGCATGGTTATCAGTTGCTAGGAATATGTATTATTATTTATTGACAATTTTCCTGGATCTTTCCGGCATAGTTATATGCAATCTATGTAACTTTCTTGTATCTATGACAATGTATGTGTACGGAAAAGGATACTTACGCCATTCTTATTATATAATACCACCACATCTTGCAGTACAGGGAGGTTGGCTTTCTGACAATAGATTTCACATAATGTCAAAGGAGATTGGCTAGCCTATCTGAGCTCATACAACATGAAATTAATCTACCGAAATCAATATATTCGCATGTCAATTTAGGAAATTGTCTTCCAAATCATTTTCCTGAGCTTGTGTGGTCTGCGTCAATTCCTTGGCCCTCTTAGCTTGATGCATCCAGTCAGTGTGAACCAGAGTGTACACCATCATGCACATGCATGAAGCTTGTGCCGCAGCAAGCCCATACCACAGCCCAACAAAACCCATCTGGAATTTGAAGCCCAAGAGAGCTGCAACTGGCAAACCAATAATGTAAAAGGACCCAAAATTTATATAACAACCCATCTTGGGCCGCGCAGAGCCTATTAGGATCCCACATGCTGCTGTCTGCGGACAGTTCCCTAACTCACACAATCCTAATATAGGAAGAGCACTTGATGTCAAAGCTAAAATACATGGGTCACCTGTATAAAGTTTGCCCCATAAATCTTTCACCCCAATGGTGAAAGCAAAAGCTAAAGATCCCCATACAACTGCAATTATGAGTCCAGTGAAGGTTGTCTGTTGAGCCCGTGCAGGCTGATCTGCGCCCAACTCATGTCCAACAAGAGTTGACAAGCCTGAGCTCAAGGAAGAATGAAATGCATATAGCAGGCTTGTTGTTTGTATGAGAATGCCCATTGCGGCCACACTTGCCTGTGGGTTGCTAAGCAATCCACACAGTATCAACATTATCTCGTACCACCACCATTCTAGGCACACAGATACTACACTGGGCCCTGCAAGTGCAAGCAACTTTTGCCAGCCTTCAGAGCATGTGTTTGTTTCAGCCCGATCCCATGGTTTTAGCGCTTTTTCTGATAGGGCAAGATAAATTAGCAAACCTAAATTTATGTTTAAGGAATTCAAGGCTGAGGCTAGAGCAACTCCCTTGACCCCTAGCTTCAAGTATATGACAAGAAAGTAGTTTATTGGGAGGTGGAGGATCATGGCACATGTGGCAGATAGGGTTAGTGGTCTATTTATATTTTGGGTCCTTAAGAAAGTTCTTAAGGGATAGAGATGAGCTTGGGCCAGCAACTCAGGAATGGAATAGGAGATGTAGATCTTGGCCACTGCTGTGATGCTGTCATCCTGTCCTAACCATAGAAGGATGGGCTCCATCGTTAACCACAATAGAGAGATTGGAATGGACACGAGTAAGAGGAGACAGAGAGTCATTCTGAACATTTGACTGAGAATTGCCCACTTCTTGGCTCCAAAAGCTTGACAGCATATTGGTTCCATCCCTGTGGCGAGACCTTTGAGGATGGAGTAACCGGTGATGTTTGCAAATGAAATTGAGAGTGAGCCGGCAGCTAACTCGGTATCACCTAGATGTCCCAAGAAGAGCATAGAGATGATTGACTTGGAGTAAAAAAGAAGGCTTGTTATTAGTATGGGAGATGCTATTTTCCCAAGTGATGTTAACTTCTCTCCGACCTGCAATTGGTTCATTCGTCAGGCTGTAAATGTAAAAAATAGAAAAATTGATTCACAGAAGCTCAGGCAAATTAAAACTGGAAATTGTAATTGAACATATGGAAAACTGAGTTACCATGATGCTGAGAAACAAGTTGAACACCCAAGACGATACTTTGCTAATGGCCAATGGGTAAGAGGAAGACACTTATCAAAGATTGGGAATTAGGCTTACAATTTTTCTTCGTTATTCCTATCTTCTAATCTGCTCCAAGTTTGGACGTAAATTCTGCTAAACCTCAGAGTGAGCACTCAAAGGATATATAGATCTACGCAAGGGAGCTTTAAATCACATCCCACGCTACAAACAAATAACCATGGCTAAAAAGTCAAAGTACCGAGAAGGTAGAAAACGTGTATCATAAATGCTATCATTACAGTATCGTTTATTGGACGGCCAAACACGTTAAACGTGACACTGCCGTGCAATTATCGTATACTTACCTGGTGACAATAAGTGATTTGGATTTTTCCGGTAAGTTCCATGAATTCTCCTTGTTTTCCTTTCTTTCATTAAACAAGTCTCCTTTTACATTATTACCATCTATATCATACTTGGTAATAAAATCAAATGTTAGAAAATGAGATTACCACTTCAGGAGGAAGTTCCATCATGATGTTTACTGGCTACTCTATAGGGGTGATATTTGGAGTCGATATGTAGGATTGGAGTTGCGGGCACAACTGAAATAGAATATTTTGACTTAAATGCGGAAAGCATAGCTTCCTCTATGTTGAATATGTTTTCCGTGAGACTTTCCACAAATTACCATTTATGTCCTGCCCTTTTCCTGCTATTCAAGGTTGGATGTCATCAGTGGAGCAGTTAAAAATTTGCATGTAAATGGAGGATAAAGTTCCACCCCCAGATTAACGTTAATCAACAAGTTTAATTAGCTTACAAAAGCCATGAATTGGGGTATCTGTTCTCTTTGATCATTGGAGCTTTATTCGGCATGTCACGTGGCAGTTGTGATGATATATGCACATCTCTAGGGCCAACAGTTTTATACTTTCAGTGCATGTACCTGTCGAATTTCGGGTTATATATTATGTATGACTAACCTCATGAGATTCATGGGCGTTGCCATAATTCTGGTCTTGGGGAGCGCACAATGATTTACGATTCGCAGTAATGGAAGTGATTATATAGGAGCAATTTGAATGTTGATTTATAAATTAAAATAAAATAAATGGCTACGAATGTAGCCTTTTCATTACGTTTATTTTGGAGATGAAATTGTTATTATACTCGTTGTTCTATTTAGAGGCCTCAAGTTGATTATTTGTTTCCTCTATGATACGTCACATCACACAACTCCACATGGCTAGCCAGTGCAAGTGTGGGGGAATCTTCAAGTCTGACAATTTGTGAAGCGAAGTCCCACATCGTCTGAGTACCAAATTAAAATGAAGTATATAAGCGTGAGGGCACCCTCACTTCATGAGCTAGCTTTTGGGGTTGAATGCTACCCAAGACCGTGTAACACAATTAGCTCCAAGATGCAGTATTGGATTTCTGAAAAAACTTTTTTTTTTTTTTGATAATAGATTTCTAAAAAACTGCTGAAGCAGATTTGATTCTTCTCTGTACTTGTGAAGCAAAAAATGTTCTCTGTGGTGTTTAGAGCGACACACTAGGTTTCTTGTTCAAGACACCATAAGAGGAGACTCTTACGTTCTTTTTGTTGAACTCTGGTGTTAGGTTGGTATAGGCATGAAGAATTTTGCTTATCTGATGCCTCATTGAAACCACAACCAACATTGGATAGTAGCTGGAGCACTGACCCATATTTTGGCTATATCGTTGTCCCTTATTTGGAACTTTGCCTATAAAACACCAGACATTCTATTGGGATAATCAGTGGTGGGACATCCTTGGTGTGTCTACCTGATAGAAATATGTTTCTTGTTTTGGACTCTTATGCCCTGCTTTACATAATCCTACTTTTGTTGGTTAATGGATGAGATCATTCTAAATTAGGTTAACTGACCTAATGCCTCTTGTCAATGCAGTATCAATATACGTTTTGGAACGTAAGGGACAGATGCCAATCTTTGGCTGATTTCCCAACAAGCAGCCAGGGATGTAAAAGAACAGTTTCAGTTGGAGTGAGGTGGTACTATAGCCGCATCACTACCACTGTGGCTTCGAAGGGTTTGCCCTCACCCCCTTAGTTTAATTGTTTCGTTTTTACGTCTAGCTTGCTTTATTCAGCTGGTTGTCAATTTTGAATGTGATGATGTTGATTATAGGTACTTCATTTGTAGTTGTGGTAAGATTCAGAGGCCATTTCTCCTTTGCCCAATCCTCTTGTTTCTCTTGTATGATCCAATTTGTGGCCAAATTTTTATATCCTTGTCTTGCCTCCCTCTTCAGCTGTCCCCGAAGAATCTACTTAAGGTATGGTAACTTCCTCTTGCTTTTTGCTCTATCGTTGCTGCTAACTTCACCATCAACCATGACTCCACAACCAGAGTCCCATCGCATACTGCTTGAGATTCGAATAGAGAACACATTGTCGATGTTGTCTAGCTAACGTTTTTTGTTTTAACTCAGGTGTGTCCAAGCCATCGTATGCACAACTCAATCACAATCCCACCATCAACTAGCGCGGAGTCCAATTAATGTCAGGGCAGTCCCGTATGGCTTGCTCCATAAGAGTTGATAGTACCGAGACGTTTCGAATCTCTAATCTTTGAAAAGAGCAAACTTCTAAGTTTCAAATCAACCACCAGACCAACCACTTGGGATTGTTGTCTTGCTAACATTATTTCCATTTTCTCCTATGTGTGTTCGTAGATCTATCGTCAGCGTCGATAATGTTAACAGACTTAATGTTTCCAATTTTTTGTTGTCATCGTCTAGTAACAGTAAGGTAATTGGTATTAGGTCCACGTCTATGGAGTTTGGTATGTAGCAGGAAACAATACAGACTGAAGCATTCGGGCGTGAAAACAAATTAGCACAATAACTAATTGAAACACACAAATCATTTGTTGTGATAAACCTCGATCCCACCCGCAACGGAAGAGTGCTAAAATCTTTAGAGTTAGTGCAACAATCTACGGTACAAAATATACAAATCACAAACCAGACAAAAAACACATAAAGATCACAATACCGTATGTGGTACGGTCTCAATGCTTACTGCTTACTGGGAGAAAGAACAATTTTCACTAGTATTGAATGAGTACAATGAGATAAGAAATACTTAACCCAAACTCTCAAGCTCTCTGTTTTTGTCTCTCTTACTCTCACAATATTCTCACTATTTTCTTCCTCTTGCTGTACCAGAGAAGAAAAAGGTTGCACACAGGAGTGCGATTTTGTTCACTCTCCTTAAACAAGGGTGAACATTACCCTTCACTTTATTGGTTGAAATAGTGTAGGCCTCACTCCTGCAGTACTCTTTTTCGTAAGGATGATATCACATTTTTGTGGGATTCACACCATTTCAACCAACAAGAGGGAGGATAATATTCACCATTTTTTAAAGCGGGTGAACAAAGTTAAATTCCTCTCGAAGATATAAAATAAACCTTTTTTCCTTTCCAGAGAAGCTTTGAGGTGTGCACCATATAAACTTTAGGGCCGAACGCTATTGGCCTTCACGAATATATCCTTTGAGGCCAACACTAATGTGCCTATTCCCATGGGCAAAATCTAACATCAAACCCCTAGCACTTGTTTTTTGTGGGGGAATGAAATGGCTTAAAATTTTGTGGTACCAAAATCAGTAGTGCACTAACCATTGATGATTGATCCCTCCAAAACTGGCACATTTCACCCAAAGTCAAGCTGCATAAGGTTTTGCTTGAAATGGCCCCATATCCTACCGAATGTGGACAGTCACATTCAGAATGTCAAACTATCCCTTGTCCTAGTCCTAGCCCTAGCCCATAAGGCAGAAAGAGGGAGCAAGTGACAACTTGAACTTAACTAAATTGTTTTTCAATTTTCACCATTTCGGTTGGGTCATATCGAATAGAATATTGGCGTGGATTTCTATGTTGTTTAAAGAAGTCAGTCTTTGGTTTAGTAACTTCAACTAATAAAGATAAAAATGGAGAATGTTGATATGAAAATGAAGAGTGCCAAAATCAATTTTCTATTTGTATTGTTATATTTATTTTAGTATATATTATACTCTCTCCGTCCCTTTTTAAGTGTGTTATTTCAACCTATTTTCTCTTATGTCAACTTTTACAACTTTTACATCTACTTTCCACTACTTATCTTTATCAATATAATAATACCCACTCACTTTTCAAAAAGGAATCTACTTTTAAGGGCAAAATAGGTAATGTATCCACTAACTTTTCAAAAAAACACACTTATTAAGGGACATTCCAAAATGAAAATGTCTACACTATAAAAGGGACGGAGGGAGTATGCGTTAAAGAATCTCTTCAACTTAAACACACATGTTAGAGCACCTCTAACCCAAGTCTTCAACTTGAAGACTCAAAGTAAATAATTTTATTCAAAAAGAAAGTATGAAGAATGTGACTCTTCATATCAACTTCAATCCAATTGCTAATAATAATAAAAAAAACTCCAATCCTATTCTTCATTTATATCTCTACTTTTTTAAAATCTCATTTATTTCTCGTCGAAACTTAATTTTCCCTCCAAAATTTTACTAACTTTTAGTTTTTAAAATCCTTACCAAAATATCTTGATGAGTGGTCTTGTTTTAAAGGATTCATGAATATCTACTCAACTGTGTTACTGTTATGAAAAATGAATTAAGATACTAGTACAAGTTAGAGCCCGTTTGGAGTCTACTTATGGATTTCATTTTGCATTTTCATTGTGAATTGTAGATTTTTGGATTATGATGAGAATAGATTATGAATCTGTAGAGTGTTTGAGAGATGTATACAAAATAGATTTTGCAACAAAGTAGTGTTTGACTGTATAATATGATGAAAATATATTATGAACTACTCTCTCCGTCCCTTTTATAGTGTGTACATTTCCATTTTAGGCTGTCCCTTAATAAATGTGTGTTTTGAAAAGTTAGTTGGTACATTTCCTATTTTGCCCTTAAAAGTAGATTCATTTTTAAAAAGTCAGTGGGTATTATTATATTGATAAAAGTAAGTAATAAAAATTAGATGTAAAAGTTGATGTGAGAGAAAAATAGTTGGAATTTCTAGTAACACACTTAAAAAGGGACGGAGGGAGTAGTTTTTTCCATGTTGTCCTTTTGTTTTTTTTTATGGTATTATACTACGGTATGGATAACCCTTTTGGATTCATAATTATTTTTAAATATTGTTAGTTATAGTATAATTCTGTATTTTCACTCCACAACATTTGGTCCTTATATGAAAGTCTCCATTTTTTTTTCTATCTTGAAAGTCTTAAATATTATTTTAATAAAATTTTATAAGTGATATTATTTTGTTATGGATATAGAAAATATAATCATGACGCTTTTAAATTGAGGGGACCCCAGAAAATATCTAATAAAGACAGGGGTAATATAGTCTTTTTATTCATACTGAAACCTAGAATGCAAATGACCTCAAGGGCTGATTATTACTTTATAAAAAATGTATTCTACAAATAGGCTCTCAAACAATCACAATGCAAAATATAAAATGCATAATGCAAAATGAAGGTTGCCAAACAACACCTTATTACATTTTAAAGTGTAGAAATAAAAGGAAAAATGTGCTTCCGTTTTTGGAAGATTATTCATATATGAAGAATAATAGTAAGTCATTCTCTGTTTTGGAGGGAAAAAATAAAGCATGGTTGAAGCTAGACCAACAGTTCTTCAAAATGAAGAAGTGAAAACTTTGTTGGAGTTGCTCTTAGATGTTCAAATGAAGCACTCACCTTCTCAACTAACACATAAAATTACTAGTGAATGCCTGTGCTGAAGGCACAGGTGAACGTATTATAGCATGGTTGTGTGGTTCAATTGAACCGTCGGAATCGAGGGCTAGGGCTAGTGTGGTCTGATTGAGCCGTACGTATGCATTGAATGAGTTGGGCTAGCGTGGTGGTGGTTACCAAATTAAAAGAGTCAAGTAAAAATTATCAGAGGATGTCTTTTTCTCATATCACCAGCTAACGTTGTTTTGCTATCCCTTTCCCCCACTATTGGCGCTTTAAGCATCACTTTTAGCCCCCTTTGGCCTAATTTTTTTGCTAGGTTTTGGCACGGTCTTTCAGTGGTTCTCTAAATTTTTACAAGATTTAGATATGAATTATATCACATCATATCATTTGGGTGACAAAAAGAATCAGAAAAATAAAAAAAAATAGTACAGATTAAAGTTGAAAATATGCATACAAGACGAGGAAAAAGACACACAAAGACAGAAATCGTCATCTTGCATGAACTTCGCCTTTCTTCTTTAACGTTTCATTTTTCTCTAATGGAGTTTTAATTGTTGGCATTAGTCAATTTTACCTAAGAAAATTTTCTTCTTTATTTTTTTCGTTCATCATTCTTATTTTCCGATACTCTACTTCAGTATATGAGACACGATTTGCATTCCAAATATATATTTTTGTTGAAGAACAAAAGAAAAATAGATTCTCGTTGAAGAAGAAAACAATATCAATAGACAAGTTTTAATGAGAAATTTTAATGGGAGTAAAGATTTTCTTTAATTTCGTAGGTATAGAAATCAATAGAAGGGTATTCTTGGTACAGACATCAGATGTGGGTTGACGACATCAGCATTTTTAGTCAAGAAACAGACGAAAAGTAATTGGAGAGGCAATTTTTCAATTACTCTTTCTGTCTCAATTTATTTGCTCTTTATGGGCGACCGTGCTATTTTGAACTCTAAAAATAAATTATTTCCTGAAATCAATAGAAGGATAAAGATTAATTGAAAAATTATTTTAATGAGAAATTTTAATGGGAGTAAAGATTTTCTTTAATTTCGTAGGTATAGAAATCAATACAAGGATAAAAATAAATCATTTTAATGAGAAATTTTAATGGGGGTAAAGATTTTCTTTAATTTCGTAGGCATAGAAATCAATAGAAGGATATTCTTGGTACATACATCAGATGTGGCTTGACGACATCAGCATTTTTAGTCAAGAAACTAGCAAAAAGTAATTGGAGAGGCAATTTTTTAAATACTCTCTCTCTTTCAATTTGTTTGCTCTCTATGGGCAACCGTGCTATTTTGAACTCTAAAAATAAATTATTTCCTGAAATTTCTTTTTGAATTCTTGTGCACCATTCAAAAGGCTTCAACGAATATTTTTAAATAGTGTCAAAAATTTCAAAAACATATTTCGAAAGCACCTTATGGTCAGTAACAGGCAGAGGCGGAAGGAAGAAGAGACAACAGGGGTCAGATGACCCCTCTGAACCTCAAATTTTTATAGGGCTACTAGCAAACATCAAAAAACAGCTAATTGACCCCTCTTTCATTTTTTTTTTGGCCCTAGCCTATAGCACATGTTTGGTACAAAGTAAAAAAAGGATGGGCAATAGACTCCTCATGTATTCCTCGTATTGCTCTTAATCTCATCGGTCACTTCTCGAAGTAGATTAGCACGAGATTCTTCGATAAAAAAAGCTTCCATTCTAAAGTAACGGTTGAATTCAGATACACCAATTGCAGTTTTTGATTCCTCTTGCGTACTGTCAAGTGATCTATCCATAAGCTTTTTTTGATTTCTGCTTTTCTTCGTAATATCGTTTCATAGGTTAAAGAACTTCACCAAAAATGCTTTGAGTCTCCTCTACGGAAATTCGGTTTCTTGCAGATAGATTATCTATCTGACGCTGTTGTTGGTTCTTGGATGTAGGATAGCGCCATGGGACTTTCGAGAATGCTTAAACCTGAGGATTACTTGCCTTTCGTTTTAGAGCAAAACAGGTGGTTAACCCTTGAAGGGATAGTGAACCTTCTGAGTGGTTACCATAGAAGACAGAGAGAGGAGAGGTGGTGGGACGAATAGGAAGTCAGGCTGATGTGAAATCAGTTTATGTTTCAAAACAGATTGGAGATGTGTATCCTATTCTTCCGAGTTGGGGCTATGTAATGTTACAAGTCATGCAAATCTCAATTTTTGAGTTTTGAATATGGATTTGGTAAATCTATTTGTTGGGTTTTATGAGTTTCAATTTGGAACGATTTGTGCATAAAATTGGAATAATACGCATACACATCTCCTATGTAACTGTTGAGGTGAAAGTGAATCAAACATTTGTTTCTGGAAAATATTTTTCATATGCAACCAAACACCAAAAAATAAATTGGGAAAAAATATTTTCTGCAAAACCATTTCACAAGGAAATCGTTTTACAATGAAAATAGTTTTACATCGAAATAAACGGAGTCTCAAAATCTAAAGCATGGAATTGTTGTTGGCTGTGGCTTTGTGCCTTGAATGTGGTGTTTTTGCTGGCATATTTTATGGTATAGATTTCTCTTCTTTTTTTTATTGAAAACAACAAAATAGCTAACAAAATGGAAAAGCGGATTGCACGTAGTTCTAATTCTTGACCCCTCTCAAAAATTCTGGATCCGCCCCTGGTAACAGGCAAACAAAACAGGATGGAATAAGATTTGTAAAGTAAGGGAAGTGAATGCGATAGTGTTTGGTTGAGTTTTTGAAAATGGTAATAATGAGTTAATGATTGGAGAGAGATAGAGAGAGAATAAGAATAATGAGGTAATGAGTAGAGAGACAAATGTTAAAAATGATTGGATAAATAGAGAATCTTTTTCAAAAAATTTTTTTGAAAATGAGGACAAAAGGAAACCAAACAAAGTCTGCATTTTCAAAAGCTCAGGGAGGTTTTTGCATTTGTCGAAAATCTCAAGGGAGTTCAATGCATCTTACTAAAAAAGAAAGAAAAAGACTCATGTCATTTCGAACTCTGGTTTCAGTGCCATTCACTTATCCACCAGAAGGCTCATTTGCCGATCAGATTATAGAGGGTAGATAGAGGAAAATATAGCCATAATCCAAAAAAATTAATACCAATGCAGCATAAGGATAACGGAAAAGAAATTTTGAGAAAAACTCCCTTGCTTTTAATAGTCATTTAACAAAAGTACAAAACACACACGCTCTCTCCTTATTTTGGACATAAATACTATGCAAATCTAAATAGCCATTGTACACTTTCGAAAGAAGGGAAATGAAAACATGTATATCTGACCTCTCTCATCTCGTCCTCCAGAGGCAAATTGACGACTCCGCGTGCGATCCCGATGCAGTCCACCGTCTGATCCCTCCCCTTCTTCGCCTTTCCTCGTCCTCTCACCTATGTCGGCCGGAGATGGAAGTTGCCGGGAGTGGTCAGCCGGAGGTAGAAGTTCACTGGAGATGGTAGATGATTGATTTTTGTTATTAATGACATTTTACTAGTTATACAGAAGGGTATGTTAATAATTTTACATGACACTTGCCCTTATGTCTGGTTTGGAAATGTGCGTGTCTTTCCTCTTAAAAATGTAAAATATAGTTGATTTATGCTAAGTCTCCGGATATACTACATTACTACTACCCTGAATATTGTATTTGAACTATTTAGATCTGGTGTTTATCATCCATCTATAGACGGTGGATAATATTATTGGATTTTATCTGTCTATGCCCGAATATAATAGCACCATCTCTTCCTATCCTTATTTTGTGCGTCGTCTTACCCAGCCTCTTACTCCCTCCGTCCCTTTTTAAATGTGCACTATCGGAATACGTGTAATTTTAAACCCCGAAAAAATATATATTTCTCTATGTAAATTTTTTAATATCTTTTATACCAAATTAAAGTGCTGATTAAGTACTTTAATTTGGTGAATTTTTTTGTAAAAATATTTTATGAAAATATAATTTTTAACGTCCAAAAAAATATACATTTTCCAAAGGATCATTTAAAAAGGGACAGATAAGTATTTAGGAAATATGACATGCTTTTAATTCCAATTTCACATACTCATATCCATCCAAAACAAGCTAAGCATTACATATCAATCTTTTACAAGTTACTTAAATAAACCATTACAGGATATTCCTCTTACACAATAAGCACATATAAAAAAAAAACGCGCACTTTAGTGTACATTTTATATTTTTCAATACATTTATACATATTCCCTTTTATCCACTATTCACACATTTCAATTCCACACTTTCTCAATCTTAATATAAACTCACTGGGCACATGTTAACATTTTTCTACACGTATATCCATCATATTATCATACTCTCTCTCTCCATATTTTATACATCAATTCTATAAAATTGACTTAAATTCGAAACTAACTTAATACACTTCGTGAGACTGATTACTCTCATACCGTACATCAACCCAATTTCAATTAATAAAGTAATTTTAAGTGAGCTTGTGGAACCGTCCATAGGAAAACCACTCGCTAGCTTCATACTCCACCCGTGAGTACCGACACGGTACATTTCCCACCTTTATCCCTCTCACTCTCTCTACATCCTTCGCTGATCAGTGAGAAGTGAGAACACAGTATACCACAAATGGCGCTACGATCTCTCGCCACCAGAAAAACCCTAAGAACCGGACTAGGGTTCCAGAGCATTCGTGGATTGCAGACCTTCTCCCTCCCTGATCTGCCCTACGACTATGGGTCTCTGGAGCCGGCCATCAGTGGAGAAATCATGCAGATTCATCACCAGAAACACCATCAGACTTACGTCACTAACTACAACAAATCCCTCGAGCAACTCGACGCCGCCATGTCCAAGGGCGACGCCCCAACCGTCGTCAAATTGCAGGCCGCCATCAAGTTCAACGGCGGAGGTTCTCTCTCTCTCTCTCTCTCTCCCCTTGTTTAATATGTTTGTGTGTATAGATTTCGACTATCAGATTCTGTAATTGATCTGATTTGGCTCTACACGAAGTTTGATATTCTTGCTTTGAGACTTTTTGTTGGTGGAACTTCTGTTTGTTCAGAGCATCTCCAGCCCTTACTCATACTATTAGTCTTGAGTAAAAGCCTCATTGGGATAAAACACTCCAATGGGAAAACTCAAATTTAAGCACAAATTTGAGTAAAAGCTTCATTAACGGAACGGTTGTAAATTTGGGAGGGAGAAAAAACAGCCTTGCAAAATTTGAGTCTTCCTTAATTTGAGTAAAACTCAATTTGGTATAGGTTTGAGTTAAACGGTAGAGTGGATTAGGGAGGTTTTACTCAAATTTTGAGTTTGAGTTGGAAAAGAGTAAGGACTGGAGATGCTCTTAATTTTTTTGGCTGAAACTTTGTGGTTGTCTCTGAAACTACATTTAGTTATCTTATTTGTTGAGGGATTGGTAAAAGGAAATGGATAAGATGGAAAAGGAAAATTGTGTTATAGAAGAAGCTGAAAACCTTAATTTTGTTTGGTTGGTTTTAGAAAATTAATAGGTATTTCAATTTGCTAGAAGGACACATTTTTTTCCGTTTGGTTGCTCATATAAAAGGTAAATATGGCAAGAAATTTGGTATCCTTTGTCTTTTCCTTTTCATGTGACAAATGGTCTACGAACCATACTACTGAGCCGTGGGCGCGTTTTGGATGCGATGAAGGAAGTTGAACTTTATTTCCATGTATACTTCAAAAGAAAAATTGTCATCATAAATGCTGCTGTTTAGTATGGAAGACTTTCAGAGCAACTAATTGGTAGAAGTCTGAAATGTTGGCTTGCTATTTGAAAGCTGAATTTCCATTAGTGCTGATGATGGCAGATGCCACTATGATTTTAGGTCTGATCCTCCTCAAAGATCTGCAGATTCATTACTTTCAAAATTGTGTCCATATGGAATGTTTTGGCGAAGAGTCACTTTCATCGCTTTCAGTTCTAATTAGAGAATTAGCTATAGATCATCATAGTTATAACAAAGGACCAGTTGGAATACTTGTTCCATGTCTCTATCACAAAGGTTAGCTTGAAGATCTTTCGTTTGTGAAATGGTGAATAACCTAGAAGCAATCTTATCTTAGTAAATTTTTTTTAGGTCCCATCATTGCTTATACTAAAAAGAATGTACGGTAAACTTTTGATATTTCCAGCAGAACCAGGGGTTTAGATGTTTATATGTGTGATTTTTCTATGCCAACTTATCCACTCTGTTGTTTCCTGTTCTAGTCACTGATCATATGAATTGGATATAGTTATCAAGACACGATGTTTGTGTAGCATCACCACTTGCCATAAAGGAATAAGAAGAAAATATTTTACACCCTTGTCTTCATTATGGTGACCTTGTCATTATTCCTGTTTAGCTATTGTCCTGTATCTATTTTATATAAACACAGTCATTTCCCAAACAGGTCATATCAATCACTCTGTATTCTGGAAGAACCTTGCTCCAGCTAGCGTAAGATTATATGCTGATCCCTTTCTGTATTTCCGATTGGCTATTAATATATTCCTTTTGACAAGTGCTTAACAAATGCCAAAATCATAGGAAGGAGGTGGCGAGCCTCCAAAGGGTTCTCTGGGTTGGGCCATCGACACAAATTTTGGTTCTCTAGAATCATTGATACAGAAGATGAACGCTGAAGGTGCTGCTTTACAAGGCTCTGGATGGGTGGTGAGTGCTTAGGCTGTTTAATGAATATGTTATTATTTGTTGCCCTTCCTACTATCTGCTGGATGTCTTCATGACTATTGATATTGTTCCCCTATATTCCCTGTTCTCACATTCATATATTTTGGCAGTGGCTTGGTGTGGACAAAGAGTTTAAAAAGCTTGTGGTAGAGACAACTGCAAACCAGGTAAGGCAATGCAAATATTTGCAATTCAAATTATTAAAGCATGATCACGAGGATTGCGTAGCATTTGTGGGGTTTGATTGCTCTTACTCTATGAACATCCAAAGTGTGAGTTGGCGGTTTTCGACTTTAGATGGTTTTGCTCTTTTTAAATGTTGACACAAACTCGGAGATTGTTTCATATGAATTTGTTTATTTTGACTAATTTTATTGTCTTTCTACACCATGTTGATATAATGCAGCAAGTACAAGTTTTCTTGAGACTTATAATATTGTCTTTTTATATATTTTTTGTGTGTTGGCGTTGAATTCCTGTCCCAGGTCTGCCTTAATATTTCAGAAATTATTTGGTTTGTATACAAAATAAAAACTACTGGGAAATAACAATGCATCTGCTTGCGAGTGTGACTGCTCTTACTAATATTCAGGTGTTATCTTTTTGAGTGTTTTTTCACTTCGTCATGACTGTTTGGTGGAGAGTTCTGTGACCAATTTCAATCATACCAGGAGAGCATTCACTTCTCTCGCCATGAATTTACTTATGTTACGCGGACTCTCGTAATGGTATAAAGTACCCGTGTCGGACACTCGACACTTGGATAAGGGTGTGAGATATGTGTCCGATAAGTTTAGTAAGACACTTCTATGGAAAACCTAATTGTAATTCGAGTTTATTATGGAAGTATGCATAAACCTCCCTTATTATCCATGAAATGCGCTATAAAACCTTAAAGCACTATTTTACGTAGCAAAATACACAATAAATAGAAACAAATTTGAATATTTTGCCGTGTATCCGTGTCCTTGAAATGAGAAATAGTTGAATCCGACACCTAGATACATACCCGCACCCACACCCATACCCGAGTCCAAGTAACATATCGAGTCTGCAGACATCCTTGACCCTGTATTTGTGACATCTAATTGTCTCTCCTGTTTCATCGTATGTTGCATGTCTTGAAGTTATTTACTTTTATTTTTTGCGTGCTCTAGTTAAAATGTGATTAACAATTAGTATTACATTGTCAACTACCTGTACAGGACCCACTGGTTACTAAGGGACCAAGTTTGGTTCCTCTGATTGGCATTGATGTTTGGGAACATGCATACTACTTACAGGTAAATTGTTTTTTCTTCAATTCTTTCATTGTGTTGTTTCTCTATTGGCGTCAACGATGCCATACATCAAAGGGGCTGTATAAGAAGTTTGTTTTCAAACTGGAGCATCCATGAGCTGTAAATTGCTTACCACTTATGGGAGGTCAATAATGATGGACACGAATTGAATCATCTTGAATATATCGAGGTTGCAAGTTAGTCGGTCTAAGAAAAGTAATTCACTTCGTCCTGTTAAATCGGTGGAATTACCACTATCTGCTTCTCCTCTGGACGCGCTTAATACTTTTTTTTTCTTCATTTTTAATGCAGTACAAGAATGTTAGACCGGATTACCTAAAGAATATATGGAAAGTTATGAACTGGAAGTATGCCAATGAAGTGTATGAGAAAGAATGTCCTTGAAGGCTCTTTCCATTCTCAAGAACCGGCTTACAGAGATGGTTTTAATGCTTCTGCTGCATTTAAAAGGGAATAATATGATGTTACCTTGTTGAGGAGCGTCACATTTCTAAAGTGGTATTCCATGTTTGGAACAGTGAACTTGTTTTATGACCTTTGTTATCCAATACTTCTCCAATTTTATCACACCAACTTTCCTATCCTCTGATTGTGTGTTATATGTCCTCATTTAAATTGACTTACATCTGGTATGCATTGCATAGAGAATTGGCAAATAATGTCAATGTCTCTTGAAAGATCAAATCTCCAGGCTAATGTGTGTCCACAAAACTCTTGGAATGCCTGCCAGCTGCCAGTTACTTTGAGATTATATATTAGTGTAATTGGGGGATTAAGGTGCAGTGGACTAATATTGTGTTGGGCTTGTTTGTGGGATAAAATGGAATGAAGTAGTTCTGTAAAGGGTGCTGTCAATTGCTTCTAGACTTTTGGAAAGATGAAACCAGTTTTTTGGGTTCATGGGTTTGCCAAAAGATTTTAGCAACCCATTTGCTAAAATCAACCATGATTTTAGCAAATGAGTTCACCAAGTACTAAAATCATGGTTGACTCTAGCTAAAATCAACCATGATTTTAGCATTTGGTGAACTCATTTTCTAAAATTATGGTTGATTTTAGCTAATGGGTTGCTAAAATCATTTGGAAAACAAGGCTATTGGAGAGTATGAGGATGGTTGTCAGTCGTAGCTGATGAAGATTTATACGTTCGCTCATATTTTCCTTTTTGTCCCCCTGTGTGAATGTTATTACGGTCATGAGGTTATCTTGGTCGGACAAAGTCAATTTCTCTCTTTCTTTCTTGTTTTTGTATGTTGGAAATTCATTGAGTGGTTTTCGACTGTACTGGTTTTTCCTTTGAAAAGAAATTTAAGTTCTAGTTTTCCAGGACTCTTCTGCTGGGCTTACACGCTGAAGCTTTTAGATTGGGGCTGTGCTTTGGCAAAAAATAGATCAAATGTTCTTTTTTTTTCTTTATTCAATTTTTTTTTTTATATTTGTTAGTTTTGGATCGATTTTTCGTGGATTATTGATTCGTCACGACGCGACGAGAGAGGAATTTAAAAAGTCCAAAAAATTTATAAAGATTTAAAAAGTTTTTTTGTTTTTTGTCATTCCTAATCTATTTAGTACATGGGGGAGGGGGGAATGAGATTCGATCTCGGGATGCAGTGTGGGACATCCAAGAGCTCTACCGCATGAGCTAGCCACCATTAAAAACAAAAATAATTCAAATTTTTATGGCTTATTGGATTATTTTTGTCTTTATTTACAAAAAAATTAGTTTAGTTAATAATTTTTTACACTTTAGATTCTTCTCGTCGAAACGAACCAATAATTCTCAAAAAAAAAAAATCGACGCACAACTAACAAATGCAATTGTTTGTTAAATAAAGACAAAAAAATAAACCATTTGATTTATTTTGCCAAAGCATCATCCCTGATTCCCTTTATTGGTTTTGTTCATCGTTTGTTATAAACTTGAAAATCGCAGGTTGTGTTTGGTTTGGGTTTGGGTTTTTGAGTAATGATTGAAGGGAGAAATGAGGATAATAATTGAAAATAAGGGGAAATGATTGGAAAGAGATAGGGAGCTAAATGAGAATAATATATAAAAATAGGAATAATAATTGAAGAGAAATATGAGTAATGATCGAGTATAATTGAGAAAATCGGTCTCAAAATGAACAAGGTCGCAAACTTTTCTCATTCTGAGTTGAGGTTTTGTCAAGAAAGGGGACATGCATTCGTGGTTTCCCATTGAGATTGAGATTATGGGGTGTTCCACAAACTGACTTATTAGCAATAGTAATATGTCATTGACTTATTGAGTGAAAATGGGTCGATGTAATGTGAGAAGATTTGTCTGTAATATGCAATAAGCCAGTTTTGATAATAAGTCAATTTTATGGAACAAGATTTACTGTACTTTCAACAGACTACACTGATAATTGCCCAAGCCACAAAAAAAGAATTGTGATTGGTAGAATTTATGATATGAACAACCCTTGCTCGAATTGCTTCTACAAGTACTAAAAAAAAAAGTCTATGGAATCATCAGTTTTGTTCATGCCCATACTACTATTCCATACAATCACTGACCATCACGGCCACTATTGAATTGTCAGAATTCAGGCAGCGGATGCCTTCCAATGAAGTTTCCCTCTCCAACCAAGAAAAAAGGCCGTAGGTCCTCCAAGAGTTTCTGGTCCTGAATTGTTAACCTTCTGAAACTGCCTGACTGAAGCAGTGTTGAATCATATATCCACAAATAGCTTCCTTCTTAGAACACAAATACTCTTCATTACCCCACTTTCTTCTTCAGAAGGCCATCTATGAGGTCAACCGGGTTAACGTTCCAAGTTTTCCTTCTGTGCTACTTGGTGTTTTGTTTCAGCACCAACTGCACCGTATACATTTAACATCATGTTTTAGGTGCAAGAATGATTTCGCAAACAGATCATTCAGCACCATTGAGTTCCTTGGCTATCCTCACGCAATCTGCCATTGGGCAGTTTGTCTTAACTGCATTGGAGGCAATGTGTGATCTACTAGCAACATATCCTTCCTGCAACCATTTCACCACATCAAAACTGCCGCAAACACTATTTAACATGTTCTGAAGCATCTTCGCTGCCAAATTTTTGGCATCCGATCTACATTACAACCTTAAGCAAGGTATCACCAGTTCGTATTTTCATATAAATATTTTCTACTATTTGATTTGGTATTTATTTATTTACTTATTTATTTGTTTATAATAATGTTATGTATTTTTTTGGAGTGGGAGCGGGGTGGTGGTTATGGGATTAATTACAAATGCAATTACATATGCTATTGGAGCTCTGACTAACCCTAATTTAGTAAAGTTCCATAGAGCTTTGGTAATAGCTGCTAACTTGATTCCCTTCTTCAACTAGATGGATATATTTATGTATGTGTGGATTTCGGATTAAAAAGGAAAAGGAAATCACGCACATTTAGGAAATTACACACGTTACGTAACTAAACACAAATTAGCTATCTTCATGCCATTCTCCATTCTCATCTCTTCCCGCTACATTTGAGTATGTTAGATGTGGAAATGACATTGGTTTCCTCTATGTTGTGGTGGTTGTTTTCTGTATTCTCTCTGCTTGAGAGACACGATGTTAGAAGGCTTCCAACCAAAACACAAAGAAAAGAAGATGAAAGGGAGACAAACCCATGTTAGCTGGGTGCAGGGCACAATACACTTCCTAAATGCACTTACTGACTATATCATGCTTTGGACCTAATAAACTTGCACTGTCAGTTGACACAAGATTTACCAAGCGCCAAAATAATTACAGTTACTCTAGTAAGAGTATACCCCGTGTATGCTGCTCATCATGGTCTTCATGGGAGGAGAATTAACTTTGGCACGTTTTGCTACCTGAAACGTAATCAACCAAGAAGAAAATCAACAACAAAACTACAAACCGCAGTATTCATCAGTTGCAGTATCCAACACTCTAAAACATGAATGGTGGAGTTTCAAAAAAAACCTCATCCAAATTGATGTATCCAGGCGGTAACTCAGGGTCACTTTCATCAATCATCCGCTTTAGTAGCTTTTCCAGGTCCAAACCCATGCCACTACTTATCCATCCCCATTGTTCAGCCAAATTTAGCATTTCTGTAATGTGTGTAGTAGTGTGAAGAGGTCCTGTCCAAAGCGGCCCAAGGACAACAAGTGAACCAGAACCAGAAACCTGGAAAAAAAAAATTTACCAGAATTTAGGATTCAATGGTATAAGCAGATACCTATAGTCCACCTGACTTCTCAGTTGTTAGTAAAATCTGACATAGTATTTAACTTTATCTTATTCTTTGATGAAAGATAATATAATCACCTTGAGCTAGTTATATGCAAAAGAGGATACTGTAATCACCTTGAGATTGTCTAAATACTTACCGGTACTGTTATCACCTTAAGATTGTTCAAATAGTAATCAGGGATTAATTGCGGTTCTGTAATCACCTTGAGATTGTTTAAATAACAATCGGGCTTTAATTACGGATTCATATTAAACAATCTCAAGATGATTACATTATCTGCTTTAGCGTTTCAACAATCTCAAGGTGATTACAGTAACCTCTTTAGCATTTCAACTATCTCAACGTGATTACAACATTCTCAGTAATTTCCCTTTCCTGTTTCTTCGAGATACCCACCACAAGATAAGGATGACTTTGAGGGAAAGGTGCATCAGAGCAACTATGCAATTTAGGTTCCATAAGAAGCATGAAAAAGAAAACAATGGAAAACAAAAAAAAACAGTGAAAGCCAAAGCACCATTATGAAATGTGAATACCAAAGAGCTCTTCGACAAGATATTAAGCGGTTAAAAAGAATACATTAATCATGAGCTCTGGTTCTCTTTCAAAAGGAAAAACAAACACAGCTGGCAAAGCCATACATTTGATTTGTCGCAGGGGCAATCAATGCCACCAAGTTCATCCCACGGAAATGCTTGAGAATGCCCACATCTCCTGCAGTAGCCAATGAATCCATAATGCCTGCTACGAAGCAATCCAATTCCCAAAACATGAGACCAAATTCATACAATTTTACATCAAAACTATGTTCATATTGTTTTCACAGAGTCACAATCATACATCACCTTTTCTCAGGAAGCATTCCACGGTTTAATCGAAGCATAACTCTGAAAACAGGTCCATGAAACGAATAGTACGAGAACAGTGGTGTAACATGATAACCCAAAACAGAAGCTTCACGCACTGCCCCACCTATAAGCATTCGCAGACCAACCTCATTCGAATATGGGACACGGCAAACATATGCTCCATACGAAGCAACAGAACTAGACAAACAGAAACACAGCCATAACCGTTCCATCAGGCAATGTACACAAACATAGCAAAACTACCAAATTTGGTCCACTCAATCATGAATATTCTGAAAATTATTGTAAGGCCTTGTTTGGACTAGCTTTTCAGCTGGGTTTATTGGTTGAATTGTTTGACTTTCTATTTGTTTTGGCAGACTTTTTTTAACTCAATAAGTACTGTATTTTCTCAAGACAAAGAGGGCATTTTTTTTTATAAAATGTACAAGAAAATAAAAAGAAACTCACTAAAATGAAACAATTAGACCAAGAATACTGGCTTTTAAGTGCGACTAAAAAACAAAAAACAACAACTTATTTTTCATTCATCCCAAACACCATAGCTAGGGGTGATAAACGAACCGAACAGTGGATTGTTCAAGCTTGGTTTGAAACTTAACTGGCTTTAAATATGCTTAGGCTTAGTTTGTTTAGGAAGCGAGCCAATCTCGAGTAGCTTGAAAGTTTTAAGCATCACAATCGAGTTTGGTTTAAAAACTTAACCAGCTTCCGAAAAATGTTCAAGCTTAGCTTGGTCCAACCACTAACGAGCTTTTAACAAGCGAACACAAGCTCGAACTAGAGCAATTTGATTCGCTTATCAGCCCTAACCATATGGTTACTATTTCACTAGCGGGCATCCCCAACAAACTCCCTAAATTGGCTCCCATCCCTATTTTAGGGAGCTAAACCCCAAAGTTAGGCTCCAAGAGACTCCCTAAACCCCTCCCTAAAATACAAAAATGAATAGTACCTCCCTAAAAACCCCCCATTTAGGGAGGCACTATTCACTCCCTACCCATTTTTTTATTCTTTCTCTCTCTTCTTCCCCCTCTTTGCAGGCTACTTTC
>JAXBDA010002858.1:0-33581 GCA_036023075.1 Gaultheria prostrata | reverse complement strand
CTGATCGACCCATTGACCTTGATTCCATAGAATCAACTCATCCTTTTCACAAAGGTCAATGATTTCATTTTCTGGCAGCATGGCAATAACGTTCAGGTTATTTGGCACGGGGTAGAATGGTACCCCGGTCCAAGCAAACCTTGGCCCCCATAAATGAACAAAGAGCACATCCCTTTCGGTTACAAGGGGGATCTTTGTTTCCTCCCCAAAAAGAATAGCTCGATTAATTGTGGTAGGAAACAAAGATCCCCCTTGTAACCGAAAGGGATGTGCTCTTTGTTCATTTATGGGGGCCAAGGTTTGCTTGGACCGGGGTACCATTGTACCCCGTGCCAAACAACCTGAACGTTATTGCTATGCTGCCAAAAAATGAAATCATTGACCTTTGTGGAAAGGATGAGTTGATTCTATGGAATCAAGGTCAAGGGGTCGATCAGGCAGACGTGATCCGTGCACATACTTGACTCCAGGTATTTGCAGATGCTTGGATGCCCTATTTGAACGCAACTGAAGATTTGAACGCAACTGAAGATGTAGAACATCACCGAGCAGTATACGAGAATGCTGCGGCTGCACTAGTGAAGGCGATGATAATTCCTGTGGGTAATTGTCAATTGATCATGGACCCTATCCTCTACAATGTATGTAACATTGGCGCCATCGGGGTCAGCCATTTTCAGGGGCAGATATGAATTGCAATTTATAATAATCTGAAAAAAAAAATAAAAAAAAAATCAAACAGGGTACACAACAGACAGAGATCAAACAGACAGCAGTTTCCATGTAAGCTTCAATGTAAGCCCAAGGTGTGGCAACAACAGGGCACACGACACCCAGATTAAACCCACAATCAGCCAATTTAAGCCCATGACTTAGCACTATACATATAAATGAATAACAGACGGAGCAAGAACGAAACCCTAAAGGAGAAAGCGCAAGAATATAAAATACTATGAACTTGAGGAAATAAACAACAGAAAAATTATCAAGAATATAACCCAAGGAGAAAGAAGACTACCTTGTCTTCCTACGGACCGTGGCAACGGCGATGGAGAAGAGGGGCGAACCTTGGCAACGGTGAAGCAACTGTAAAGGAGAAAGCGAGGTTTTGTAAACGTATGAAAGAGCGATTTGAGAATTGGTGCTTCGGAGGCCGATTGTGGAGGGATTTGGTGGGATTTTGTTATGCTGAGGAAGAAGAAGACTTAAAATTAACAGAATCCAAGAATGAGAGGGGGAGAGAGAGAGAGAGATAGAGAGAGAAAACTAGTCTTGTTATTGCTTAGGAAAAATACACGATGGAAAATGAGATTACACCCCTCTCTTCTGTTGTAACTAATTACAGATTAATCCACAACTACAATGATTAAGCACTTAAGTCCCTATTCCACACTTGTGATATAAGATTCCCTGCCGCTTGCCCCAACCAATTAAGAGTTTAAATTTTGACTCTACTTATCAAAAATTCTAGCTCCGCCCTTGGCGACAGCTCCCACTAGCCACCCCTAGCTCCATCCTTGCATGGTAGTAAGTAGTAACGAAAAGCATGCAAGAATTTTGTTGATAAACTCAATACTAAGACACAAAAAGAATATTTATGTCCAATTTCATTTTCTTAATAACCTCAAGATGTTTCGCCAAGTAGGCATGAGATGTCCCCCATGAAGTTGCATGTTCAAATTCTAGGGAGGCTAAACATTTTAAACTTTGGGGGCATTGGTAAATTTGTCCAATAATTGTTAAGTTCAACAATCACAATTAATCGAGTTGTGCACAAGTTAGATCTAGATCTGACATCTTATTACAAAAAAAAAATCGCTTTCTTAGTTTTTCCAGTACAAAATGTAACCACTTTTCTCTCAATTTTCATTCTAGATGTTTCAAATTGAGGGGTTTTACACCTGGATCCTCTAGAGGACGCCGTTGACTTCTTCTACCAATTTATACTCCTAACCTGCTAATAATCCAAGCAGTAGTGAATTTACGCGGTTTCCTTTCCATTCATTAACGTGTCAGGAAAGTATAATTTCGAAGTCGGACCTTTTTTTACTACTAAATCATTAAATTTTTTGCAAAGAAAACTGTTGATCCATTTCTATGAGGAAAATGCTAACCTCCACCTAATAAATGGAGGATGATATATAAAAAGAATATTGATATCCGTAGAAGTGTATTGTTCTCTATGAAATATGTATAGAAATCCAAATTCATTTATCTTTATGTATGCAGTAGCGAACTTAGGAGTTCGTAAGAATGGGGTCATTCGTAAACATCAAATGTTTTTACAAACCATAAAAAAAAAAAAACATCGCGGTAATTGCAACTAAAAATCTTGTTTCAACAAAAATCATATTTAAAGCTCAACCTAGCAAAACAGATCAATTTCTTCTTATCTAAAGAACTAAACGAGTGACAAGGATTCAAACGAGCCATACAAAAAAATAACTTTAATGAACTTTTAGGAGTTATTCGAGAGTTCATTTATGGATTTTTAGAAAATTTTAATATGCTGTAATAGTAGTAAAATTCTTTTTCCCCGTGGGTGTTGGAAAAATATTTAAAAACTTATTGAAAATAATTCATTATGTTAATTGTCTTTGCCTATTAAATGGAAGGTTATGGAGAATAAACATTTGTAACCCCTCACACATATAATCATGGGAATTTATACCCTATATTAGATGACATTTATATTATATAATTGTTGGAGTATTAACATCTGGCCTATATATGAACCACAAAGGGTGGAGAGTTTTGATATATAGGAAAATTATGAAGTATTGCTTGTGTTGTTTTACAAGCTAAGTGAGATGTAGTGTTTTGAGTAGCTAATATTTTCAAGCATACGGACAGTTCTTGATTCGCGTGGAAAGCTTTAGCTGCACACAAAGCTTCCGTGGATGATTGTTGTATCTTGGGAGTGGAATGTCACACAACTCGGTGCAAGCGGGGACATATCTTCTCTTAAGAGAGCGTTTTACGCGTGCCTCGATCAATATAAGTTTTCTTAATCTCTCTTATTTTATATTTGTAGTATGGTCATATTATTTGTTTGTTGTGTTGTAGTCTCCAATTATATAAGTTTACAGAAATTCTAACGATGATTTCCAACAGTGGGATCGTCTGGCCCCACCCTCCACAAGGTTGAGTCACCATTGTATACGTGTAGCATTATCCTTCACTGTTGGGTGGAAGTTAGCAAAATTATTTGTATAATTACTATGGGGTGGGGTGTCCTCCCTACAACTATTTTGAGTTTTATTTCAAATTGTTTGAAGAAACTTTAAATTCATTAGACAAATCAATCATACCTAATGTGGAACAATATCTTGCTAGATAGGCTGCGGGAGATATCTTTTTGAAGCTTGAACAAATTTATTGTGATTTTTAAATGTTTTACTGGAGGATGGTGTCGTACCTCCTAATCACCCTTTTGTTTCATCTGTTATTTGTCTTTCGTTAATTTGAAAATCAGAAACAAATGCAAGAAACCACAAGCAACTTTAGGCTTAGTTTCCCCTTAAGAATACCGTCTTCCTACTATGTTAAAAATACCAATTGTTTTCAATAAATATCAAATTTGTTGATGTATTTGAGGAGAATTATTTGCCTTAAAATCTGTGCAATTAAACAAATGCTTTAGTCCATTTAGACAATAAGGGAAACTCAGTCTTAGAGCTCATTCCACTAACTTTTGGTATTTAACTTTTTGGGTGTAAATGGTTGTATTTGCACAAGAAGATCATATTAAAATTTAGCACTCTACGAAATAGATTGACAAACCTCCATATAAATAGAATCTAAGTAATTTTAATGGAACACAATGGTAGATCTATTGGGTATTTTACAAAATTGAGTAGGGATCCATGCCCTATGCGGTAGAGAAGGCTCCTAAAGCATAACATGCCGGTGGAAAATCATTCCAGTTGTTCTCCATCCGATGACAATAAGCTTCAATTCGATTGGTTTCAAGAAATTCGTATTCATCATTGAAAAAACAAAAACAAAAACAAAAAATGTTCTATTATTATGTAGTATTCACAAATTGTGAAGGTCGTTCTAGTAATTACTGTAAAACCTTGATTAATATAAATCACTCGACAAGGAAACACAAAGGTTCGTGAAATTCTGCAACAATACTTCTGGAGTAATATCCATGATAATAGGTGGGCCTTCCCATAGTGGGAGCCCAATTCGAAAAAACACAGGCTATTGAGAGACATAGAAGTCGACCCATATGTGGCAACAAATTTCTTCTATCAATGGGGGCCCATAGTTTAAAATGCACCCAAGGTTTTTTTTTTTTTTTTTTGGTACTTCGAAAATATAAATGCACCAAGGTTTTCACCAACAATTAATTAATAAATAAAGGGATTTCACCTCCTTTTGTTTAACATTGTCATTGACACCCCTAATTCAAGATTGGGCCTTCTACCACCTCTCCACTTACAGGCCCATGTAGTTGATACTAGAGGCCGGGGCACATCGAGTGTGCAAGTTGATTTTTCTCAAATAAGGAAATAAGCATAGAAGCCTGAATAAAAAATCAGGAAAAAAAATACGTATTACTGTATTAGTGTCTTCGGTTAGTCATGTGAGTATAGGTCATGATGGTTCTCCTTTTTTCTCTTTTCGAAAACAGGATTTTTTTGTGGGTGTCATCAAAATTGGGCAAACTCTTAATGATAACATCTGATTTCTTTTTTTCTTGAATGATCAACTCAAATTTTCAAAGTAGAATTAGATGCAACATTAACACACACACACTCTTTTCTTTCATTCTTTTATTTGAAAATGAAATTTACCAGTAAAAGTCAACCTCAATGGCGCAAAAAATGAGCAAAAGAATTTTCATGAATTTCTAATGAAAATGTTTTCAAATGTAGATTGATGGGGTCACCATTACTTTGGAATCATAGACCCACGGCCTTCCTAGCAACAAGATAAATACACCAAAATATTTAGTCGACCACTGGATAATTTCCAACAAAATTAGGGGTGACACCATTGGATAATTTCCCAACTTTCAATCTCCTATCTTTGTGTGGCGTGTTTGAATTTTTGTCACTCGTTTTGTTCTTTTGATAAGGAGAGATTGATCTGTCTTGTTAAGGAAGAATTCCCTCCGTCCCAAATTGCTGCTCCTAGTTACTATTTGGAACCTCTCAAAAAATTATTCATATCGTCTGATTTAAAATGATTTATATATCTAGTATGGATCTTGTTTGATAGATCTCAATTAATTTAATTGACACATATTTCAAAATCATAGAAAAAATTATAGATTATAAAATATAGATGATTGTTTGAGTGGTTCAAAAAGTGAAGTAGAAGAAACAATTAGGGACGAAGCGAGTATTTGACAATATCGACCTAGAGACCATCATGCAACGATTCCAGAACACAAGACTGCGTCGAATGCAATTGTAGAAGCTTGTGTATCTTCTTCTTCTTCTTCTTTTTTGGGTGAAAACTGAAAACAGAGAATACTGTTTTATACCTTTTAATGATATCTTTTGTTTATTAGGTTGAGTTTTAAATGTGATTTTTATTGGAACAAGATTTTTAGCCTTTTGATGATATCTTTTATTCATTAGGTTGAGTTTTAAATGTGATTTTTATTGGAACAAGATTTTTAGTCGTCATTACTGTGATGTTCTCTTTAATTTATGGTTGGTAAACGTATTTGATGTTTATAAATGATCCCACATTTCCGAACTCCTAGAGTCACCACTGTATATATAAGATATAGGTTTTTTCAAAATTGTTCCTATTTTGCGGGGTAATAGTTATTGTAATTTCAAAATTTTAATCTAATAAATCTATAAAATGAGATCAAGATAGTTAAGAGGACCGGTGAGATCATTGTGGGCAAGTCTTTCGTTTGATGCAGGGGTTAGTCTGGCTTTACTCACCGGTGAATATAATCACCCGGTTCGACAGCGATAACAACGGTGTTTCTTTTTTGTGCCGGTGTTCTTCGTTTCTGTTTTTTAGTTTGTTTGTTTTCCAATTCCTGTTTATGTCTCGCATTTGTCTATGAAAACGGAGATCGTTTTTCCTTGCGTAGAATTTTCTTTACACTTATCGGGTACTCTTGTGAGCCCGGTAATATTCCGGCTTTACACCCCACGTAGATAATCCAAAAGTTTAGATCTATCTTACCTAACCGAAGAGCTTTTGGTGGTGGTCTGCAGCCCTCGGGGAATTTTCCTTATTAAAAAAAAAGGAGATCATTGTGAGCCAAATACTCTAACATGTCAAACTGAGCACTTAATTAGAGGGCTTCAATGGGTACTTAACAAGGAGTTGATAATCCATCAATACAAATCCTTTGTAAGCCCAACCTTTTGGTACTAGATTAGTCAGGGACTCAGGAACAGTACAAGGCTTTCCAATGTCACCGGCTATGTAGCAAAGGTTCCTTCCGAGTCCAATATTTTTATGGGTATATTGTACTCCCTCCATCCGTATTTATGTTATTTTTTAATTAATTATATAATTTGATGTGGATCTCAAAAAATATGTAATGTATATATTGTTTGATAGATCTCAATTACTATTAGTATTCAAAATTTTGAAAGTCATGAAAAAAATTATAAATTGAAAGATATAAATGTTTGAAAAGTGGCACAAACTTCGAAAATGACCAACAAATACGGATGGAGGTAGTAGAGTTACGAAAATGCTACGCCCAAGGAAACTTACACCGAACCATACATAGAATGTGAGTGCTATTTTTTAAAAACATATTTGCAAAATATGACTTCACGTTCTCACATTACTCACATTTTATGTATGATTCGGTATAAGCTTCCTTGCGTATAACATTTCATGTAAAATGAACATGAATCATACTTTTCCAAAAAAATTTGAGGATGCCATTTATAGCTCACAAAGTAATTCCACTATTTTTGCTACTCTTTCACAAAGTTACTCCATTTCTTCTTAACTGGTCGGCTTCACTCACCATGTAATTAATTCGTGTCCACTTTTTTGTTTTTGTTTTGGTAAAAAAATAGAAAGTAGGATTAACATATTTTCTTTTCTTTTTTCTTTGGTAAAACGAGTTCTTATCGGCACCAAAATTTGCTTAGTGTCAAAGCAATTATGGGGGTGTTCCGCTAAGATTGGTTTTTTGGTTTTTTGACTTTTTTATGTGAGAGCTCGAAAAATGCGTAGCTTTTTGTAGTTTTTTATGTGATGTATTGTGAGGGGATGACCTGTCTCGAATAGCGTAATAAGCTGGCTTTTAATTTTTTGAGTTAGCGGAACGGGGCCTAAGTATTAAGACAAACATTAGACGCCGTATCAGCTTCTAGAAGATTTTTTCTTTTCTTTTTTTGATCTATATGTCTTTTTGGGTACTTTTTTTTTTTTTGATCTATAGCTTCTAGAAGAATGACAACTGGTTTTTAAACTTTTATGCTTGCCAGTTACCACAAGTGGAGAAGACCATTACTAACATTTACCAATTGCTTTATGTCAAAAAAAAAAAAAAAAACGTGTTATTAATGGGGGTTTAAAGTCAACCAGTCTACTTGAACTCTTTTGACACAAACTTGATTCACATCCTAATTGTTGAAAATTCGTTTTAGAGTCATCCATCTCTAGCTTAAAGAAGTAAACTTAAAAAAGCAATTTTAAATTTCGCATAATCTTTCGAGTTGTCTCCATAGTCTGCAATCTCTGGCTCCAAAAAAGTCAAAAACAAATTTATTTGTTTTATTATCAAGGTAATTGATTTTCACACTTCTAATAAATTGTTATCCATACTCTTTTTTCGTCTTTCAGTAAACTTTTTATATGTAAAAGGTTCATTGAAAGACAAAAAAGGAGCGTGAAAATCACTCCCCTTGATAAATCTTTAAGAACATGCTGTGGATTTCACTCAAAAACAAAATTTAAAGCTTTTTTTCAATGAAAGATTGGACAATCCAATTCTTTATCGTCTTAATTTACTATTGTTGGGAGTAATAAACTACCTGTTCCAAACACACAAACCCTCCCGAGCTTGGAATGCTATGAATCATAAAAATAAACACAGAAGAGAAAATTGTATGCAAAGGAAATACAAGATACTCCTACCATACATGCCTGATTTAGTACATGTCTGTTTCTAATGAGCCACACTAGTTCACCAGAGCCGGCTCTGAGCTAAAGCGAGCGTTGTGGTCGATTTAGGCCCCCAAAAAACTATAAATTTTCAGGGTCCCATATTTTAGTACCCCAGTATCTTTTGTAATAAAAAAAGGAAATGATAATGCCAAAATCATTTTTGTTTGTGCCAAAATTGTAGTGCATAAGAGTCTTGTACCTTGCACACTGTACAAGGTTTTTAAGCACTGTATTTTTTGCACAAACAAAAATGGTTTTGGCATTATCATTTCCCAAAAATACGTGCATCATTTTAGGGTTACTTATTATTGATGAATAATAGTATTTTCTTTTGGAAGTGTAATTTACCTACTTATATTTTACTCATTACAATTTGTAAAAAAGTCTCCTTTTGATTTTCGCTTTAAGCCTCTAAAAAGTCAGGGTTGGCTCTGCAGTTCAGTTCACTATTGATAAATGGAATATACCCAAAAGTTATCTTTCACATGATACATAGGCCACTCTCAAATATGATGTTCTGGCCCTAAATTTTGACGAAGAGTATTAAAAACTACTCCATCCGTCCGGATTTGTTGGTTCATTTTGGGGATTCTAACTTTTTTTTTATTAGTTTTTGTTTACTTTCTCCATACTTTACCCTTTAACTTTTGGAAATGGACAAACATTTTCGGACTTGAAAAAATATATTTGTGGACCAATAAATCCGGACCGAGGGAGTATCTAATATGGTGTTGTAGCCCTAAAATTTGACTAAAGAGTATTAAAAACGATCTATCCGTGTCGCGACCATCCAGACAGAGAACACTTCATGTCGGACAACTTCAACCTCCACATTGATTCTCTTTGCGGCTAGTCCCGTTTGGACGGATGCTGATTCAAGCACTGAGATAGGGAAAAAAAATAGTACTGAATGGGTATCAACTAAGGGCCTGTTTGGCTGGTGGAGAAGAGGGTGGCTATAACATGCGGGTGTCTTACATATCCAAGACCCACCACATATCCACTCTTTGGCTGGGTTTTCTTCCTCCCTGATTAAATCACTGTAGGGAGTAGCAATCCACCTGTGGGTGAATTTGCGAACGACGGCCTCACCCCCGTCGTTAGCTAATCCGGGCGATTTGAGGACGATTATACCCCTCCAAATCCACCCTCTCTCTTATCTGTGTTATCCCGCTCATTTTTTTCATTGTGCAGCTAGGGTTTGGAAGAGAGGAGAAGAGAGAAGAGAAGAGGAAGTCGCTGGTGAAATCGACTTCTGTGACTCCATTTTCGCTCTTATTCATCTTCGATTTTGAGTATTTTGAGAGGTAAACATGCTTGACACGACTTCGATCTTGTCTGTTCTTGTGATATCGGGCATTTTTTTGGCTAAAAATTGTTTGGGTTGGAAAGATCTGCTTGTCATATGATTTCTGGGTTTGAATCAAAAAAAATTTTGGCCCAATTTGTTGGTGTTGACAGTGGCGATGGCTATGTTTGATGGGTTTGATGTTGCCCTAATATGTGGTTTCAACCGATCAAATTTTTGCCCTAATTTGTTGGTTTCCAGTGAACAAATACATTGTTCATGTAGCCCTAATTTGTTGCTCTGTTTGGTCAGATCATTTGCCCTAACAAATTGTTGTGAGGCTGGTGGATTAGAGGGTTTGATTTTGCCCTAATTTATGAGATTGCATTACATTTCTGAGCCCTAATTCTATGAGTTGCATTTGAGTCCAAAATTTATGAGGCCTAATTTATGAGATTGTATTTGAACCCTAATTTATGAGCCCTAATTTTATGAGAGTGCATATGAGCCCTAATTTGTGAGCACTAATTTTATGCAGTTTTTGATTATGATGTTGCCCTAATATGAGCCCTAATTTTGTTTTACCCTACTATGATGTTGCCCTAATTTTTTAGCCCTAATTTGATTTTACACACAGATGGCTAGATTAACGAAATGAGAACGACGAAAGAAGGCAAACCGTGAGGCAACGTTAGCTGTGATATGTTTCATGAGAGTTGTGAATAGTTTTTTCCAACTTTACTTGTTTATTACAGACTGCATTGATGAAATGGTTCGACGGAGGGAGCAGAATCCTCCTCTTATTGAATAACCTAATATATACCAACAACAAATGATGAACCTTAATAGGTTAGTACGTGGGAGTGACAAACACTGTCACGACCAATTGAGGGTGAATAAGGATGTGTTTATGAAGTTGTGCCTTTTAGTTAAGCAAAGAGGCCTAGAGGACTCTAGGAATGTGACCGTTGTTGAGAAAGTTGCGATATTTTTGTGGATCCTCTCGCACCATACGAAGAATAGGCGTACCACTTTCCAATTTTGGAGATCCGGGGAAACAGTTAGTAGACATTTCAATGCCGTTTTGTTGAAAGTGTTGCGGCTTTACGATGTCTTGTGGCGTCATCCCGAACCCGTTCCCGCAAATGGGTATCAACTATCCATGCCGAGCGCGATCTCGGCCTTCCAAAAATGTTTTGGAAAGCCCAGATTGATTCTCTCTCTCTCTCTCTCTCTCTCTCTCTCTTTCTCTCCTTTTGCCCAACCACTCTCTCTCCTTTTTTTCTCTCTCATCTTCCGAACCGTTGGATCACATTTCGAACAGCTGAGATTGTCGAGCAGGTACCACACGGGCAATACCCATCCGGAACTGAAAAATTTCTCCCCAGATAGGCTTCACATAGTACAACTTAATGTCAAGTCGCATTAAATGCTCTTATGGTGATGGAATTAACCTTCCTTTTAACCAGGAAAAAAGAGAAAACATTCATTACACCGCCGGTGTAAAATTCATTTTTTCCACTACAGTCATATGTGTGTTGCACCGTGAGTTTATTATTTTGATCTGAACCATTCATCTTGTAGGACACACATAGTAGTGCATCCATATAAAAAATCACTTTGATCGAACATCGATAGATATATAAAAATTTGAATCTTGTTTGGCGAAATGGAAGGTTAAGGACAATTTAACTTTAAAATCAATGGCCGTTTATTTTACAAAACAAAATTCAGAATTTGATATACCTGTCGATGTCTGATCAAGCTGATTTTTGGCAGGGATATAGTACTCTGTGAACCCAACAAGATGAATCTTATTTTATTAGTCAAGAGAAATTATTTCCTAAAGAGACTTAATTTTGATGGAAAGTAAGTATAATGTTCACTAAACTTAATTCTCATCAAGACATGACTAGATAGGCCAAACAACAGACAGTTCGGATGGGCAGACTCTGAATAAGCTTGGAGGAAAAGTAAGTGACTTTTAACACATCAAGACAGGACTAGGTGAGCATCGCAAGTCCGATATACTCCCTCACACACACACACACACACTCTCTCTACAGGATCGACATGTATACTCTCTCACACCCTTTCTCTCTCTACACGATCAACCGCTTCTATCTCCTCTGTACAGATGAAGTTCTCTCCTCTCTCTCTCTCCTTCAGTAGATCGACTTAGGGTTTCATAATCTACAGAATCGGAACAAAGAAGGCAAGGGTTACATATTTCTGTTGGCAAGGGTTCAAATCTTCTTCCTGGATTTGCTGCAGTGTTTGACCTTCAAAGGGGGGCTGGATCCCCGAAAAAGCATGTAGCATACTCATGTTGTGTAGTTGCAGAAGAAGAAGATGCCATGGTCGAAGTACAAATGGAGGATATGGTGTTACTGGGGGGAGGTGGCTGGTGTTACTCTATTTTTTTCCCCAGAAGGGGCAATATATTGGTTGGTGGTTGCAGATTTTCGGGGGAAAATAATTAGGGTTGGCGCCAATTTACTTGTGAGGTGAAGTGGCATTTTTACCCTCCCATTTGGATGATATACTGGCAGGTGTTTGTGTTTTCCATCCAAAAATAGACGGCAGGTTGCCAATTTGACCACATGGGAAGAAATTGAATAGTTTAGGGACGACATAGGAGGGTTTATAGTTTAGGGACTACATAAAAAAAATGTGCATAGTTTGGGGAATAAAATCAAAATTTTCTCTTTTGTCATTAATGAGATTCTTTTGTTTTGGTAAAAAATAAAAAGTAGGATTAACATATTTTCTCGTTTCTTTTTTCTTTTTTCTTTGGTAAAACGAGTTCTTATCGGCACCAAAATTTGCTTAGTGTCAAAGCAATTAAGTATTGAGACAAAACATTAGATGCCGTATCAGCTTCTAGAAGATTTTTTTCTTTTTTGATCTACTCCTATATGTTTTTTTGGGTACTATTTTTTTTTTTATCTATAGCTTCTAGAAGAATGACAACTGATTTTTAAACTTTTATGCTTCTAGGAGAAGACGATTAACATTTACCAATTGCTTTATGTCCAAAAATAGAAAAAAAAAACGAGTTATTAATGGGGGCTTAAAGTCAACCAATCTACTTGAACTCTTTTGACACAAACTTGATTCACATCCTAATTGTTGAAAATTCGTTTTAGATTATTCATCTCTAGCTTAAAGAAGTAAACTTAAAAAAGCAATTTTAAATTTCGCAGAATCTTACGAGTTGTCTCCATAGTCTGCAATCTCTGGCTCCAAAAAAGTCAAAAACAAATTTATTTGTTTTATTATCAAGGTAATTGATTTTCACACTCCTAATAAATTGTTATCCACAATCTTTTTTTGTCTTTCAGTGAACTTTTTACATGTAAAAGGTTCACTGAAAGACAAAAAAGGGGCGTGGAAATCATTCCCCTTAATAAATCTTTAAGAACAAGTTGTGGATTTCACTCAAAAACAAAATTTAAAGCTTTTTTTCAATGAAAGATTGGACAATCCAATTCTTTATCCGTCTTAATTTACTACTGTTGGGAGTAATAAACTACCTGTTCTAAACACACAAACCCTCCCGAGCTTGGACTGCTATGAATCATAAAAACAAACACAGATGAGAAAATTGTATGCAAAGGAAATACAAGATACTATTGCCTGATTTAGTACATGTCTGCATGTCTGCTCCTAACGAGCCACACCAATTCACTATTGATAAATGGAATATACCCAAAGTTATCTTTCACATGATACATAGGGCACTCTCAAATAAGATGTTCTAGCCCTAAATTTTGACGAAGAGTATTAAAAACTATTAATATGGTGTTCTAGCCATAAAATTTGACTAAGAGTATTAAAAACTAGCCATCCGGGTCGCGACCATCCAGACCAAGAACACTCCTGTCGGACAACTTCAACCTCCACATTGATTCTCTTTGCGGCCTTCTAGTCCCGTTTGGATGGATGCTGATTCAAGCACCGAGATAGGAAAAAACATTTAGCATCGAATGGGTGCCAGCTGTGAGCTGTCCATGCCGAGCACGATATGGGCAAGTGGCGTAGCCAGAAAATTGGGTCAGTGGGGGCATAATTCATGAACGTTAGTATTTTTGTTGTGAAAAAAAAATTATTTTTAAAGAATTTCTTGAATGTCTTAATGTTCATTTAAAATGAGTCTTGCTTGACTTACATTTTATGGACAGATGTGCCTCCTTGCCTATTTGGTTGTACTCCTCGGCTTCCAAGGGGGAGGTCAGAGGTTCGAGTCAGTGAAAACCGTATACATGTAGTTTCGAGTAAAAGTTCAGTGAATTGAGACTTGTTTGTGAGTAATTAGTTATTCAGTGGCTCTGGGACATCGCCATGTGATTCCCTAACTCTCTTCTCCATCACTTTTCTGTATGGGCCTTCATCGCAAATTTAGATAAAAACTCATATATTTAGTCTTCAATCCGACATAAATATGCGCAGAAGAATTACATTATAACACCAAGTAATGACTTCCCAAGAGTACTAATTAATTTTTTGTAAGTATAAAAAAAAAGTGATATACCAATTTATATTTTTCTACAAAAATGCAAAAATGCAAAAAAAAAAAAAAAATCCTCCTCCAAAATCCAGTGTGGGCATGTGCCCACACTGGTCCCCATGTGGCTCCACCACTGATCTCGACCGTCCAAAAGTGTTTTGGACGGCCCAGATTTATTCTCTCTCTCTCTATCCTTTCACTCGACCAGTACTCTCTCTCTTTCTCTCTCTCCTCTTCCGAACCTTTTTCTCTCTCCTCTTCCGAACCTTTTTCTCTCTCCTCTTCCGAACCGTTGGATCACGTTTTGGACGGCTAAGATTGCCGAGCGGGTACCACGTGGGCAATACCCACCCGACACTGAAAAATTTCTCCCAAGATAGGCTTCACATAGTACAACTTAATGTCAAATCACATTAAATGCTCTCATGGTGATGGAATTAACCCTCCTTTTAATCAAGAAAAAAGAGAGAACATTCATTACACCGCCGGAGTAAAATTCATCTTTTCCACTACCGTCATATGTGGATTCCACCGTGAGTTTATTATTTTGATCTGAATCATTCCTATTGTAGGACCCACAGAGTAGTGCATCCAATAAAAAATCATTTTGATCGGACATCGATAGATATATAAAAATTTGAATCGTGTTTGGCGAAATGAAAGGTTAAGGACAATTTAACTTTAAAATCAATGACCGTTTATTTTACAAAACAAAATTCAAAATTTGATATACTCGTCGATGCCTGATCAAGCTGATTTTTGGCAGGGATGTAGTACTCTGCGGACCCAACAAGATGAATCTTATTTTATTAGTCAATAGAATATATTTCTTAAAGAGACATAACTTTGATGGAAAGTAAGTACAATGTTCACTAAACTTAATTCTCATCAAGACATGACTAGATAGGTCAAACAACAGACGGTTCGGATGGGCCGGCTCTGAATAAGCTTGGAGGAAAAGTAAGTTCCTTTTAACACATCCAGACATGACTAGGTGAGCATCTCAAGTCCGATATTTCTGGTGCACGCGGACGGAGAAAAAGGGTGTTTGTTTTGTTTTAAAACGCGCACAACTGCCGTATTGAAGAACCCGAATTAATTACACTAATTAACACCTTTACCAGGAAAAGATGAAGTCAAGATTCTCATGTCCCGATCACCACAAAGTTCATTGAATCTCTCTCTCTCTCTAATATAACATCTTCGTTCTGGATATTTCTATCCTCACAAAATCATGCCGGACCATGCAGGATCGGTGTTGCGATTTATACATGGGTTCCGTAGTGAGTCAAATCACTATATTTCCATATTGATCTTAATTGTGGGCCCTATGAAATTTTTATTTGCGATCGGAATCGTTCATTTTTTCAAGAATAATGAGCACACTATGAGTTTAAAAAATTATGATTATCGGAGATTGGTAGAAACACAATTGAGACAAATTTGTCTTACAGTGTATTCTCCAAATGATATTGACCATCCATATAAATAGCATCCGAACATATGGCGAACAATATCCAATTAATTTAATTTTTTTACATGAATGATCTACTTAACAGTCACAACAAATTGTACGGTTCCAATTCTAGATAAAGATTTCATAGGACCCACAATTGAGGTCATTACGGGGACGTAGTGACTTGGGTCACTATGTGTACCCCAAATCCGGAGGAGGGGCGATACTTTTAGAACTTGGAATTCTCTGTATTGTTGAATTTTTTAAGTTGTCATTACACACAGAGTTTGAAATTCAAGCGTGAAATTTAAAGAATATAGTAATATACTGGTATTCTCCTAATAAAACATAAGAGAATTGATATTGACACTCCCCAAATTGTTAATGACACTCCAACAGGGGAGTGCAAATATCAATTCCCCTCTTCTTCTTTTTTGTTTTTATGGACTTGAGTTGACACTTATCTTCTATTAACAATTTGGGGAGTGCCAATATCAGTTTCCAAATATAAACATCTTCTATTTATATTAGGCAAAACATACACATACACATACGTATAAATGGAAGTAATTATTTCCACTACAAGTTAACCCATTATTTTATTTTTTGAAAGTCGGATGGGCCAAACAACAGACGGTACGGATGTGCACAGCACCGTGCTGTGCACGAGGGCTGCACAGCAGCAACCTGTGACTATTTAATGGTTATATTACATATACGCCCCTTTTGGATGCCCGGGTTGATTTTTTGTGGATTTGTAATCAGGGCGGATTAGAGGGTGGATTTGTAATAAGGGTGGCCCCACCTCTTAAGAATGGTGGATTTGTATATGAGGTGTTTAGATGGTTTTTTGAGTAGGGGGATTTGGAAGGTGAATATGATGAGATAACGTGTGAAAAGACTAAATTGCCACCACTTTGTTATTTTAATGGATAAATTAATTTGATTTGATTATAAATAGAATAAATATACCAATTTATTTTAATGGAGTATCATTTTCTTGTATGAAAAGGACTATCATTTTGTCATTAATGAGATTCTTTTGTTTTGGTCAAAAACAAAAAGTAGGATTAACATATTTTCTCTTTTCTTTTTTCCTTGGTAAAACGAGTTCTTATCGGCACCAAAATTTGCTTAGTGTCAAAGCAATTAAGTATTGAGACAAAACATTAGATGCCGTATCAGCTTCTAGAAGATTTTTTTTTTCTTTTTTGATCTATATGTTTCTTTGGGTACTTTATTTATTTATTTTTTTATTTTTTGATCTATAGCTTCTAGAAGAATGGCAACTGGTTTTTAAACTTTTATGCTTCTAGGAGAAGACCATTAACATTTACCAATTGCTTTATGTCCAAAAATAGAAAAAAAAAACGTGTTATTAATGGGGGTTTAAAGTCAACCAATCTGCTTGAACTCGTTTTATAGTTATTCATCTCTAGCTTAAAGAAGTAAATTAAAAAAGCAATTTTAAATTTCGCAGAATCTTACGAGTTGTCGCCATAGTCTGCAATCTCTGGCTCCAAAAAAGTCAAAAACAAATTTATTTGTTTTATTATCAAGGTAATTGATTTTCACTCCTAATAAATTGTTATCCACACTCTTTTTTTGTCTTTCAGTGAACTTTTTACAAGTAAAAGGTTCACTGAAAGACAAAAAAGGGGCGTGGAAATCACTCCCCTTAATAAATCTTTAAGAACAAGCTGTGGATTTCACTCAAAAACAAAATTTAAAGCTTTTTTTCAATGAAAGATTGGACAATCCAATTCTTTATCCGTCTTAATTTACTACTGTTGGGAGTAATAAACTATCTGTTCCAAACACACAAACCCTCCCGAGCTTGGAATGCTATGAATCATAAAAACAAACACAGATGAGAAAATTGTATGCAAAGGAAATACAAGATACTATTGCTTGATTTAGTACATGTCTGCTCCTAACGAGCCACACCAATTCACTATTGATAAATGGAATATACCCAAAGTTATCTTTCACATGATACATAGGGCACTCTCAAATATGATGTTCTAGCCCTAAATTTTGACGAAGAGTATTAAAAACTATTAATATGGTGTTCTAGCCATAAAATTTGACTAAGAGTATTAAAAACTATCCATCCGTGTCGCGACCATCCAGACCAAGAACACTCCTGTCGGACAACTTCAACCTCCACATTGATTCTCTTTGCAGCCATCTAGTCCCGTTTGAATGGATGCTGATTCAAGCACCGAGATAGGAAAAAAAAATATAGTACCGAATGGGTGCCAGCTGTCCATGCCGAGCACGATATGGGCCAGTGGCGTAGCCAGAAAATTGGTTCAGTGAGGGCACAATTCATGAACGTTAGTACTTTTGTTGTGAAAAAAAATAATCTATTTTTAAAGAATTTCTTGAATGTCTTAATGTTCATTTAAAATGAGTCTTGCTTGACTTACATTTTATGGACAGATGTGCCTCCTTGCCTATTTGGTTGTACTCCTCGGCTTCCAAGGGGGAGGTCAGGGGTTCGAGTCAGTGGAAGCCGTATACATGTAGTTTCGAGTAAAAGTTCATTGAATTGAGACTTGTTTGTGAGTAATTAGTTACTCAGTGGCTCTGTGGCATTGCCATGTGATTCCCTAACTCTCTTCTCCATCATTTTTCTGTATGGGCCTTCATAACAAATTTAGATAAAACTCATATATTTAGTCTTCAATCCGACATAAATATGCGCAGAAGAATTACATTATAACACCAAGTAATGACTTCCCATGAGCACTACTTAATTTTTTGTAAGTATAAAAAAAAAAGTGATATACCAATTTATATTTTTCTACAAAAATGCAAAAAAAAAAAAAAAATCCTCCTCGAAAATCCAGTGTGGGCCTGGTCCCCATGTGGCTCCGCCACTGATCTCGGCCGTCCAAAAGTGTTTTGGAAGGCCCAGATTGATTCTCTCTCTCTCCCTCTCTCTCTCCTTTCACCCGACCAGTACTCTCTCTTCTCTTTTTCTCTCTCCTCTTCCGAACCGTTGGATCACGTTTTGGACGGCTAAGATTTCTGAGCGGGTACCACGTGGACAATACCCACCCGGCACTGAAAAATTTCTCCCGAGATAGGCTTCACATAGTACAACTTAATGTCAAGTCGCATTAAATGCTCTCTTGAGGATGGAATTAACCTTCCTTTTAATAAGGAAAAAAGAGAAAACATTCATTACATTGCCGGTGTAAAATTCATCTTTTCCACTATCGTCATATGTGGGTTCCACCGTGAGTTTATTATTTTGATCTGAACCATTCATATTGTAGGGACCCATAGAGTAGTGCATCCATATAAAAAATCACTTTGATCGGACATCGATATATATATATATATATATATATATATATATATATAAAAGTTTGAATCTTGTTTGGCAAAATGGAAGGTCAAGGATGGTTTAACTTTAAAATCAATGGCCGTCTATTTTACAAAACAAAATTCAAATTTTGATTTGGCAGGGATGTAGTACTCTGCGAGCCCAACAAGACGAATCTTATTTTATTAGTCAAGAGAAGTTATTTCCTAAAGAGACTTAACTTTGGTGGGAAGTAAGTATAATGTTCACTAAGGAAATCGGCCCTCTCTCTGCCTATAAATTAGAGTCTAGAATTCCATCAACCTATGCTATAGAAAGAGAGGCAAGGGAGAGAAACCTGTATTCCACCTAGGGTTTAATACTCTTGGTAAATTTATGATGCCTATTAAGATTAATTGTGGGATCGCTAAAGTTCCGCATAAATGGATCTGGATACACCGCTCTTGATTCTTTGATTTCCGCTTATTGTTTCTGTGATTATCATGTTTGTTCAAGATCCTGGCATAAAGTAGACTATTAATTATGTTTAAGTACTCCATTACACGTCTAATCCAACCAAGAGTTCCGGATGGAGGTTTGTTTAGGCCTAGCTTTGAGATTTCTAAGTTGTGAAATTACTACTATCATTTTGATAAATAAAAAAACAGTTTCACAGTTAAGCACAAAATGAAAATGACCTCTGATGACGATTTCTTTGCATGTGTTAAATTGTTAATAAGCTTGGAGGAAAAGTAAGTGACTTTAACACATCAAGACATGACTAGATCAGCATCTCAAGTCCAATATTTCTTGTGCACGCGGACGGAGAAAAAGGGTGTTTGTTTTGTTTTTACAAGGTGTATTATCATCTAAAGTTTTTTTTGGGGTAAATTATTACTTCTAAAGTTAATTTCACATTTTTCCCTCCTTTCAAAACGCGCACAAGTGCCGTCCCGTATTGAAGAACTCGAATTCTCATGTCCCAATCACCACTAATAAGTTCATTGAATCTCTCTCTCTCTCTCTCTCTCATAACATCTTTGTTCTGGATATTTCTATCCTCACAAAATCACGGCGGACCATGTAGGATGATGGGTGTTGGATCGGTGTTGGGATTTATACATGAGGTTTCCGTAGTGAGTCAATTCACTATGTTTTCATAGTGACCTCAATTGTAGGCCCTATGAAATTTTTATTTGCGATCGGAATCGTTCATTTTTTCAAGAATAATGAGCATACTATGGGTACAAAAAACTATAATCATCGGAGATTGGTAGAAATACAATTGAGACAAATTTGTCTTACAGTGTATTCTCCAAATGATATTGGTCATCCATATAAATGGTATCCGAACATCTGGCTACCAATATCCAATTAACTTGATTTTTTACATGAATGATCTACTCAACATTCCCAACAAATTGTACAATTCCGATTCTAAATAAAGATTTCATAGGGTCCACAATTGAGGTCACTACAGGGACGTACTACGTGTACCCCAAATTCGGAGGAGGGGCGATACTTTTACTCTTTTAGAACTTGGAATTCTCTGTATTGTTGAATTTTTGAAGTTGTCATTACACACAGAGTTTGAAATTCAAGCATGAAATTTAAAGAATATAGTAATGAATATACTAATATTCTCCTAATAAAACATAAGGGAATTGATATTGACACTCCCCAAATTGTTAATGACACTCCAACAGGGGAGTGCAGATATCAATTCCTCTCGATTGTTTTTTTTATGGACTTGAGTTGGCACTTATCTTCTATTAACAATTTGGGGAGTGTCAATATCAGTTTCCAAATATGAACATCTTCTATTTATATTGGGCAAAACATACACTACATACGCATAAATGGAAGTAATTATTTCCACTACAAGTTAACCCACTATTTTATTTTTTGAAAGTTGGATGGGCCAAACAACAGACGGTTCGGATGTGCACAGTAGCGTGTTGTGCACGGGGCTGCACAGCAGCAACCTGTGACTATTTAATGGTTATGTTATACTCCCTTCGTCCCTTTTTAAGTGTGTTACTTGGGAATTTCAACTATTTTTCTCTCACATCAACTTTTACATCTACTTTCTATTACTTACCCTTATCAATATAATAATATCCACTAAATTTTTAAAAAAGAATCTACTTTTAAGGGCAAAATAGGAAATGTACTCACTAACTTTTCAAAACACATACTTATTAAGGGACAACCTAAAATAGAAATGTACACACTATAAAGGGGAGGGAGAGAGTATTACATATAGGGTTATTCTAGCAAGGTGGGGTGGCCGGAGCCCCCACTCATACATGTAGCTGTGGGACTATGTACGATTGGAGTACCAAACAAGTAATTTACTTCGTATTTTTCTGGTTATCAATACCTAAAATTTAAAATCATTTTCCTCCTAACGAACATATTTTTTTTTGGATCAAAACCTAACGATCATATTCGAAGTCTCTTAAGTGTTGCTATTAACTTTTGTGATGGTACGAAGTTTTTCCTGACATTAAATTGACTTCATAGCCCCTTAGTCAATGATGGGATTGATTCACCTGAAATTAGTCAAGCTACGAATAAATTGGTCAAAACATAATGAGTGATGAGGGGAAAAAAAGGAATACTAAACTAATTTTTTTTTTCAGCAAAAGAAATGTTATTAATCTCTGAAAAGGGAACAAAAATTAAAAGAAATAAGGACAAACAAAAGCCACTCGAGACCTAAAAAAGACGTTGGAGATGCCAAAAATAAAAAAAGAATAGAAACTGCTCAACACAAAAACCAACCAACACCACACACAACCAGCAGTCCCAAAGCAAAAGCACCCCAACACCAAAATCGGGGAAAGAAACATGGGAATACTAACAATTTATGCAAATAACATGAGAAATTGGAGATTACACCAAATAATCGAGATATCATTCATGGGCCATGCTTACCCCGACAAAATTGTGGCAGATCATGCACTATATTGCACCCTATTTTATGAGAGGGTCGGAGCCCGGAGGCATGCTCTAGTACTACCCCAACGGATTGGTCTCGTAGTGAAGGACTAAGACTTAAAAGAATTTATTTATTTAAAACCTTTTAGGCGGTATCCATCGTTATGGGATCGGTTCAAATGAAGCTTGATTCGTCCCGTTTTTAAATACCCCGGTGGTAAACGGTAGAATTAGGTTGTCAAAATTTATTCATTAGACCGCACGAAAGGTGGTCCAATTTCGTTAAGTTTTTTTTTTTTTTGGTTGGACCAATTTCGTTAAGTTATGAAACCAAAGAGTAGTAAACAATTTTTGCAAATCAACTAGGCCAAGTTTGCCAAATGATTTTAGCAAAAGAGTTAATAAAATCTTAAGTTTTACTAAAATCATGATTGATTTTAGCGAAAGAATTAAAGACTAAAAGAGGAAAAAGCTACATCTTCACAAAATCATCACCATCGCCATCTACTGCGTAAACATCAACGTTAAAGACTAAAAGAGGCAGGAGAATCAAGAAACCAATGCAAATTTTAACTAAACGGTAATTATAATTTACAAAAATACTCCATTATTGCTGATATTTACAGATACACCATTTATGCTGATATTTACAAATACAACAGTGCTGAAGTGAGATAAATCTCATCTTCAATCACCATTTAGGGCCACAAGAAGAATAACAATCCAATTACAACCCATCTTCAATTTCACCCTATAGGGAAAAACCCAGGTTTTATTGGTTTATAATTTACAGATCAAACTATAAAACCTGTGAGGAAACCCAAGAATATATCATAGGAACAACTTGAAAACAGAGGCATAAGACAGCCCTGTTTTCACTGTTCAAATACACAAACAGCCCTCAAATCCGAGGAATTGGCAGCAGCAAATCACCCATCAGAAAGTCCATCCGAGTTGTACCCACTTGGAGTTTCATGTGGGAAATCGGAGGCCGGGCTCAGGGGCTCTCCGTTGTCTTCTTTCTTTGTTACTGTCGAGATAAATGGTTTTATAAATCCACTCAATATGTTGATCTTGATCAGTCCCCTCTTTGGTGGGATTATCGGTTTTAGCGGCTTCGGTTTCGGCTTGGTATTGGGTTTGGAGGTTGGGGTTTCCATTTATGAGAATTGAGTTAGGGCGATTATGAAAGGGGGAGAAAACAGAGGAAAACAGGGGAAGGCGAGGCAGGACAAAAGAAGGATGAGCAGAGGAGAGGTGGAAGGGTTGGTGGACTCTTTGGGCCTAGCGGAGTGAAGGGAGTGATATTTATAGATAGACACATTGCTTGGTCCCCAAGGTTCGCCACTGGGGCCTCTCCGTCAGCTTCAAAGAAGCTGAAGTCACGGAAATTTTTTGGGTGTGTCACGTGGCGGTGCCGGAGTGCGCATCCCATCCAGATTTCTCCCAAACCCTTCCTCTCTCTCTCTCTCTCTCTCTCTCTCTCTCTCTCCTCTTTTTCTCTTTAAAATTTGGACCGTTCAACATGTTTTTGGACGGCCGGAATGCATTGTGATACCCATCCGACACTGAAAATACCCCTCATTTTACCCTTTGTTGTGTAAGACTATTTTCTAACACGATTACTTCTTTGAGTTGTACTACCTCCGTTCCTAAATAAGTGTCTCATACTCTCTCTCTTACCTGATTTAAATAAAAAAAATTAAGTACTTTAATTCGGTGCGAAAAAATTCGAAAAATAATACACAGAAGCACTTAATTTTTTGATTTGAAAAATAACACGACTTTTCATAATAAACACTTATTTAGGAACGGAGGGAGTACGTCGTAATTGTTGAACTTGTTTATAAGACAGTTCTAGTACTCTGTCATTGAACTTTCCTATTTTGTCAGATGTCTAATTTAATAGCTCTTGTCACGTTTACAAATTATATAATCGGACCAATACAGACTTTCAACTCATGCACATACTCTCTACTCGTTATTTAGTAATTTTTTTATAATGCAAAGTTGTCCGGACTAATTAGAGCGCATCTCATTTTAATTCGTACGGTTTCTATCACAACTTTTTCAGACGCCTATGCATGTGGTGAGGTGACCAAAAGAATTATTAGCAAGGATAATACAACCCAAGACTTAAACATAAGTAAACCCGTAAGTCTCATGCCAATACTACCGGGCCAACCCATTAGCTACTCATTACTTTAATTTGATTATAATTGAAAAAAGGTAAGACAAAAAAGTTGCTTTTTCGGTAGAATTTTCAAGCCTGGTTGCTAGGGGAGAGTAACAGATTTATTTCTGTAGCGTGTAGGTTTGGAGTGTTAACAAATCGACAAAGATAGTACTCCCTCCGTCCCAAATTGTTTTGCATATTTCCTTTTTTGAACGTCACAAAAAATTAACTATATCTCACAATCTATAATGATTTTTATGATTTAGTAATTTTTGTTTAAGTAAATTAATTGAGATCTATCAAACTAGATCCATATTAAATATATAAAATATTTTGATATAAAAGATATAAACAAATCTTTGAGACGTCCAAAAAAGGAAACATGCAGAACATTTTGGGACGGAAGGAGTATTATAGTAGTAGCGTGTGGGGACCTGAAATGAACAAATCAACTAATTAATATGACAATAGTTAAATGGACTGTGTTGATGCGAAAGAACTTCGAAGTTATTAGAATTGGCAATCCTATGTTGAGAGAGAAAAGAAAATTAATACTCCCTTTGTCCCATAATGTTTCTCCTATTTTGCCGTTTGCTCAAATAACAAAGCCAAATAAGGAAATTTACTTAATTTTGGTTTTTGATTTTTACAAGTGGACATTAATTTTAGGACAACCAAAATGAATGGTACCAAACTACTATTGAGAGAATCAAGGGTTTATAGCCTAGCGGTTATCTCCTGATTCTTTCACAAGCGAGACCAGGGTTTGAGTCTCGGCAGAGGCGTTTGGGGTTTAGGGCTATGGATAGCTTCTAGACCCCCTCTGCACTAACTCACAAACTCCTCCGCTAACCTCCCACTGATGTATATCGAATGATAAAAAAAAAAAACTACTATTGAGAGATAGGACGTACTTGCTATCAAAAGCCAAATGAGAAGGTGCAAAAACCAAATGAGAAGGTGTAATCGAGGACGGTTCAAGTGGCAAAATTAATGTGTACAGTAGTATACCTCGCGAAAAACACACAAAATGTAGTGTTAGGTAAATAACCAATATCTCGCCAGTCTCGCGCCATGTTGATGTTTGGTCTTTGAACGGCTCTCATTCGTAATAAAGTTTTCCGGTCTTAAAAAAAGATAAATAATCAATTTGAGAGAGAGAGCGTCTTATGGGTAACAGAGTTTTGTTTGTCCTTTTTTGTTTAAAATCTAGAGGTTTTTCCTCATAATTTTCAAGTAGAGTAGAGTGCAATTGGTGCCTCCCTTATACTCTCATGCACATGGGCAGAGTTTGATTCTCGTAAGTATCCATCCCCCTCCTCAAATCCACTAGAATAGAGTGGATTAGGATTAACGAATGGGAAAAAAAAATGCGTACAGACTACAGAGTGATACTCCAAGGCCCATAAATCCATCTTTACCAAATGTAATACTCCGTTCGTCTCATTTTAATAATCGCTTATTTTATTTTGGGACGTTCGAAAATATATATCCATTTTTCAAAATCAACTATACAAACTTGGTAAAATTCTATTATCACCCTTAAAAAATGATGTACTCCCTCCCTCCGTCCCAAATTTCTTATTTGTTTCTAGCATGCGTGCCATTTGGGACAGATGGAGTAATCATTATGCTCCATAAAAAAATGAATGACATAAATTGAAAAGTTAAGAGTGAGTTTGTCATTTGATAAAATGAGGTTGAGGTAAAATATTCAGATTCATTGGAGATAAAATCACCTCCCCACCTCATTTGATAAAATGAACCTCATTTTATCACTTCAACCTTATTTTATCAAATGACAAACTCACCCTAAATACTTTTTAATGCAATCATTACGCTCCCTTAAAAAGCTGAAATATCCAAACGGGACTATAAAAATGGGACGGAGGGAAGTACCAAATAGTTTCTCCCGCAAAATCTTTGAAAAAAGAAAAAACATGAAGTGATGGACAGGCAGGGCCGGCTAATAGGGGAGGCAGGGAAAGCACGGACTTCGGACTTCCAAAAAATGCTAAAATCGAGGGCCCCAAAACTTTTAGTACCTCTTTCTCTCTCTCTCTCTCTCTCTTATTTTTACTCTAAGGCTCCTCTATAAAAAAATAGGCCCAATTGAAATTTAGAGGCCCAAAAAAATTCAATAACAAAAATTTAGAGGCTCAAGTGATGGATTTTGAGAGTGTAATGGTTGCACTTTTTTGGGATAACGGTATGTATATTTTTATAATGGTAAAGTTTAATAATGGTGTTTTTTGTACGAAACTCTTAATTTCAGTTAACCCAAGTAGAATAATTAATTCCAGAAATGACATAAGGATAGTACACACTGTAGAACAATTTACTGAAGACATTAAACAACAGAATGCTAGTCGTTATACTTTAACTAAAGAGAGAGAGGAAGAGAGAGAGAAATTATTAAAATAATCCTAAACCAGTGAACAGTGACACTACCCAAATACCGAGTTACTGTAGCAAAGTTAAAATTTGCAAAAGATTTGTTGAGGCTGATTTTGAGGTCTTTTTTTCCTTTTGGTTCAACAAAATAACCATCAGGGGGATTTGTCTCCCCTGATGAGGATGCTCTAAGACTATTTTCTAACACGATTACTTCTTTGAGTTGTACTACCTCCGTTCCTAAATAAGTGTCCCATACTCTCGCTCTTACCTTTTTCAAATCAAAAAATTAAATTACTACTGTCACGTTTATAAATTTATCGGACCAATACACAAAGACTTTCAACTCATGCGCATACTCTCTACTCGTTATTTAATTTTTTTACAATGCAAAGTTGTCCCGGACTAATTAGAGCGCATCTCATTCTAATTTGTACGGTCTCTATCACAGTTTTTTCACACGCTTATGCATGTGGTGAGGTGGTCAAAAGTGTTAGTCAACCTAAGACTTAAACAGAAGCAAACCCGTAAGTCTCATGCCAATACTACCGGGCCAACCCATTAGCTACTCATAACTTTAATTTGATTATAATTGAAAAAAGGTAAGACAAAAAAGTTGGTCTTTTCGGTAGAATTTTCAAGCCTGGTTGCTAGGGGAGAGTAACAGATAGTATTTCTGTAGCGTGTAGGTTTGGAGTGTTAACAAATCGACAAAGATAGTTTTATAATTGCGTGTGGGGACCTGAAATTAAATAAATCAACTCATTATATGACAATAGTTAAACGGACTGTGTTGATGCGAAAGAACTTCGAAGTTATTAAAATTGGCAATCCTATGTTGAGAGAGAAAAGAAAATTAATACTCTCTTCGTCCCGTAATGTTTCTCCTATTTTGCCATTTGCTCAAATAATAAAGCCAAATAAGGAAATTTACTTAATTTTGGTTTTTGATTTTTTCAAGTGGACATCAATTTTAGGACATCCAAAATGAATGGTACCAAACTACTATTGAGAGAACCAAAGGCTTGTAGCCTAGAGGTTATCTTTTGGTTTTCCCACAAGCGAGACCAGGATTTAGGGTTTAGAATTTAGGGCTATGGATAGCTTCCAGATCGCCTCTGGACTAACTCACTAACTCCCCCGCTAACCTCCCACTGATGTATATCGAATGATAAAAAATAAAAAAAAACTACTATTGAGAGATAGGACGTACTTGGTCTACTTGCTATCAAAAGCCAAATGAGAAGGTGTAAAAACCAATTGAGCAGGTGTAATCGAGGAAGGTTCAAGTGGCAAAATTAATGTGTAGAGTAATATACCTCGTGAAAAACACACAAAATCTACTGTTAGGTAAATAACCAATATCTCGTCAGTCTCGCTCATGTTGATGTTTGGTCTTTGAACGGCTCTCATTCGTAATAAAGTTTTTCGGTCTAAAAAAAAAGATAAATAATCAATTTGAGAGAGAGAGACCCCGATGGGTAACAGAGTTTTGTTTGTCCCTTTTTGTTTAAAATCAAGAGGTCTTTCCTCATAATTTTCAAGTAGAATGGAGTGTAATTGGTGCCTCCCTTATACTTTCATGCACATGGGCAGAGTTCGATTCCCATAAGTACCCCATTCCCCTCTCCAAGTCCCCTAGGATAGAGTAGATTAAGATTGACGAATGGGAAAAAAAATGCGTATAGACTACAGAGTGATACTCCAAGGCCCACAAATCCATCTTTACCAAATGTATCCATTCGTCTCATTTTAATAGTCGCTTATTTTATTTTGGGACGTTCGAAAATATATATCCATTTTTCAAAATCAACTATAAAAACTTCGTAATATTGTATTATCACCCTTAAAATATGATGCACTCCCTCCGTCCCAAATTTCTTATTTGTTTCTAGCATGTGTGCCATTTTAAAATTATTTATATCTTTTGATCCATAATGACTTTTTCTGATTTTGAAAATTTTATTTAATAGATTTAATTGAGATTCATATTGCATATTTAAAATATTATACATTTGATAATACAAACAATATTTTGATATGGCCCGAATAGTAAAATTGACAAGAAATTTGGGACAGATGGAATAATCATTATGCTCCATAAAAAAATGAATGACATAAATTGAAAAATTAAATACTACTTTTTGATGCAATCATTACCACCTTGTTCGGTTTAGTTTTTGAGACCTAGTTTCTACTTTTTTTCACGTGGGCCCCCCAATGGCAGCCCCTATTTTCTCTCACTTCTCCATTTCAAGAAATAATACTCTAATGTATACTTTGTGCAAGATAAGTCTGTAGGATCCACTTTGAAGACCCACAAAATGATCCGCACCGTTCATTAATTTTGTAAATAATTTTTTGAGTCACTCGTAAATAATCAGCACATTCGAAAAATTGTAAATGATTGATCTGTCTTATAATTATTCATTCACAATTTAGGATCCTAAATTTTGTCAAAAGTTTGAAAGAAAGTTAGACAACTGGATCAAATACTTAAAGTTATACAATTGACCTGATTTTTTTCTGGATGACTCAAAGAATAATTTTAAAACTAAATGACGGCTTGGATCATTTGTATGAGTATTTGAAGTGGACTCCATGGACCTATCTCGCACGAGGTATATACTAGAGTAACATTTCCTAAAATGAAGATGTGAGAGAAAATAGGGGCTGCTATTCGGGGGCCCCACGGCAAAAAGTTGAACCCAGGTTCCCAAGAACCAAACCGAACGTGGCCTACGCTCTCTTAAAAAGTTGAAACATCTAAACAGGATTATAAAAATGGGACGGAGGAAAGTACCAAATAGTTTCTCCCGCAAAATCTTTGGAAAAAGTAAAACCATGAAGCGATGGACAGAAAGAAAAACTTTGAATTTCAGTTAAATAATTAATTCCACAAAGGACATAAGGATAGTATCATAGTACACACTGTAGAACAATTTACTGAAGACATTAAACAAGAGAATGCTAGTCGTTATGATGAAATTATTTGCGCAAGTCACTTACAGTATTATACAATAATAATTAAACAATAAATGAAAAAACATTTCTATTAATCTAAACAACACCTATGCGGCTACGCCCTATGATAACTTCTCGTCCGGACACCCGAGTTATTTAGAAAAACGCATATGGCAACTTTGAACAGAATCTGATGCTCTACCAATTCATTGAACGGAGATGAGATTACGAGTCGGATTGGACTCCCGAGTTGTACGGACTTGGAGCTACTTTTGGGGTTGTGGAAGATGAGCCAAGGCACCCTCCATTTTCGCCGCTTTTCGTTCCGAGCCGAACCGCCGTGGACGCAATGGAAGCGATTGATTTGCAAGCCTTGTTCACCATGTCGATCTTGATCTGCCCTCTCCTTGGGAGAGGGTTTGTTTTGGGCTTGTTTTTGGGATTTGAGATGGTGGTTTCCATTTGTTTTAGTAAGTTGAAGTAGAACAGTTTTGAGAAGCAGGGCAAGACAGAGCAAGGTTGAGAGAGAGAGAGAGATTCTGAAGTGAGATGGGAAATGTGAGAGATTGAAAACAGAATTGGGTGTTAAGTAGTGCTTGTGGGGCTTCTCAAAGAAGCTTGGAGGGCAAGGCTTCAACAGTGTGATTATCCTCCGTCCCTGCCCGGCTGCCCATATGGTTGGTCTCATGGTTAAGGTCCGTGATTTAAGGGTTTGCTCACTAAGTAAGATCTCAGATTGGCTATCAACTCTGTGAGGTTTGCTCTGATTTTAATTGGATTTCCCACAAGTGATCGGTGAAATTGAGCTTCCAAAATTAGTCGAAATACGGATAAGTAGACTCAGACACCTATAGAAAAACCGTGTCCATACCGAGTCAGTGAGTGTGTGCACAAACTCGGAGGTCAGATAGAAAATTCAGGTAACACTATACATGGACCACTGAGTACTGATGGAATGGCTTCAACATCATATTGTATTCCTTTCTATCTCGGTAAACAGAGTCAACACTCATTAACGCGTTTGGGTTTTCATTTTTTCCGACGGAATCTACCAAAAATTTAGGCCTCATAAAATAGTTTTGCAACTATCCATTGGTACAGGAATGCCACCTAATGTTGAATGATAAACGGCAGTCTGTATTTGAGCGATGCCACAGACACAGATAGTCCATATACAAGAATATCCAGAACGGTGCGATGGGATCCATATGTAACGAATGAGTCTGAATACATTTATGTTGGCAGCTGTGTTCGAACATTTGTGCCCTTAATTATTTTTGTTATTATTCAGCTCACGCACTTGGATTGAGAGAGAGAAAACGCGGTGGTCCTAAAGCGCAAAGTTTCCGACTATATAAATATAGGATGCACAACCTATATTTATAATTGTTTTGAGTGCTGTTTGGAACGAAAAACCTTTAAACCATCAACATTGGAGACTTGGAGTCAATATTTATAATTATGTTCCAGATAAAAAGGAAATACAAAATTTTGCGTAAAAGTTTCCATCCTGGCCTTCTCTCTATGGCATCCCGAACTGAAATCCAATCAGCCCGGTTGAATGTGGCCTTTTCCTTTTAACAGGCTTTCTGTGGGCTTTGTGGGCTTCTTTCGATTTAATTGGCATGCAAGTTGAGATTTAATTGAAGAGGCATCCACTACTCCGTGGGCTTTTTGGGCCTCTTGTGATAAAGGGTAACAGGCCCAAGTCCATACTTCAACCATGTGAAACACTTTTGGGAGCATCGCTAAGTAAGGGAGCCCAAAACCTCTTTGCCAAAAAAAACCTATGCAGTTTTTTGGCCGTTGAATAATCCATAAATATTAAAACATATAAAACAAATTCACAATCAAACAACCCAAAACCCCTCGGCACAGAAGCACATGGTTTTTTTGGCACAAAGGATCTGAGATGTGAGTAAGGATGATTTGGGCTGTGTTTGGATCAGGCATTAATAGAAATAAAATAATGAGGTGAGAAAATATAAAATAATTCTATGTTAATTTCGCAATTATTCTTTTCTCTTGATAAGTCCTTCCAATTCTTTTCTCATAGAGTTTAAGGAAATCTAAAATCCATGACCCAATCAATGTCCTCTTTCACTCCTAGGTTAAGGAAACACAAAGACAAAGCCCATTGCAAATTAAACAGAAAGGAAAGAGGATAGACAATCGGGTCGAATGCAGGTTAGATACTGTGGATAATAGATGAATCATTTCTTCGATATGAACAAATAAATCGACTAGATCCGATGTAACACCAAAAAACATTATTAACCACCCCAAAAAAAAAATCGAAATAAATAAGTTAGACTAAACCCTCAGAGTCTCTCTTTCTCTCACAATTTCGCTATATGACATACACTTGCACAATCGAATTAATCTGTCTTACATGAAAGCAATTTTGTTCACCACTCGTTTTTCCATGCTCGTAGAGTATGCGCTTGTCAGAATTTTGGGTTTTTTTTTAGCCGTTCTTCACTTGAAACAAGCAAATTAATAAACAATGTTGCCGTTGTGAAATAATAGCTAGCTGTTCTATAATGGCTTTATTTGCATTGGACCTTCGGCTTTGACAACACTTTTTCTTTCTATATATGTCCTTTGGGCTTTGGAATCTTAGGTTTTAGATTATCTATTTTGAGAGTAGTTCTTGGAACAAGAATACCTTAAAATGCACTCCTTCAAGATTCAAGACAGCTTCTTTCTACATAATTCTTTGTTAGAACCAAGGGAAAATAGTTTTTAAAACCACCGAAACTCTCTTTCTCGTTCTTAGCCAAAGCAGAACAAATAGTGAGTAGTACTCTAAAACTTTTTTTTTCCTTTTTTTATAACGAGATATTCAGGTCACTTTAAGCACATCTTATTCAATTTCAGAGTCTTGAAATTAACGATTGAGCTCACGAAATATTCTAGATTTCTCGCTTGCAAAGAGAGATGAATATGCATATATTAGTGAGAAAAGGGTGGGATCGGGATAAGATAAGAAGGGAAGGTTCTTATCCGGTTTTGGTTCGCCCTTAGCATTCGGATTGCTTATTCCACCCGATACTCATCGTAAGATTATCCGCGTGTGGAGAATTGGATGTGCCCCCGAAAACCCACCAAAATCATTTTTATATTCTTATTACAAAAACTATATAAGGGAAATTAAGTAATTTCTTCTCACACGATTTCTTTATCTACTCATATCAACTACCAAACAAACTACCCCCTCCGCCCAATTTATTGTCCACTTTTACCATTCCAGACATCTGATAAAAAATTATTTATATTTTCGAATATATAATGTTTTAAATATGCAATATTGAATTATTTGATACTTCTTGATTAAATCTATTAATCAAAGTTTTCAAAAACATAAAAAGCATTACAGATGATGTAAGTAATTTAAAAATAACATGCATGCCAACCAAATAGACAAGGAATTTGGAGTAGATGGAGTATTTCTTAGTTAATCCTCCATTCCTAATTACTCCACTAATCACTTTTATTCCATATCCACCCTCATTCCCCACAATACAAAACATCATCCGCTCGTCGAATGAGCAGTAGGCGTGTAAACCCTTTATTTGCTGCAATGCTCTCATTCGACTAACTAGGTAGGGTTTCTTTACAACCTTCTATAGTATGGTTATTTTATATTGAAACAAGGGGAAAAGATTAAAGTGATAAACTGAAGAAGCCTAATTAAGGTTTCTTTGACTAATTTTAAGGTTTCTTTACTCTCACATTTGCTTTTAAACTTTAGTACTTAACGAACTGAGTAACTCACTTTCTCTCTCTCTCCCTCTCTCTCTCTCTCTCTTATCGAGGGTTGTTCTCCAATGAATTTTATGAAGATTTGATAAAATTCTATCATTGATTTTATTCATTCTGCAAAAGATTCCATAAAATCTCCCATTTTTGCCCATTCTTGAATGTAAAAATAGAAGATTTTATGAACTCTTTTGCAGAATGAAAAAATTCAAGAGTGTGATTTTATCAAATCTTTATAAAATTCATTGAAGAACAACCCCCAAGTTGTTAAGCCTTTTAAGCCCAAATAAATTTGGACCTTTATATAATATATATGTGGAATTTAAAATTAATCTGGGGTGTGTTCTTCTGATTCAACTACTTCGGATGAATTGACATGCTTTTGTCTAATGTACGGTTTCTGCATCTTAATTTCCTCGAAACTTCGTTTAGTCGTACAATATGCTTATAAAATACAGTAATCCAGCACCATGTGCAATAAAATAATTTGTAAGTGACAATGTACCTGTGGCCATGATTAGGGATAACAACGGGGAGGATCGGGGACGGATTTGACCATCCCCGCCTCCAATCCCCGAACCCCATAGCTTCCTCCATCCCCGCCCCGTTCCCCGAACGGGGAATCCCTCCACCCTCCATCCCCGCTCCTAACGG